>VZRV01006170.1:0-39369 GCA_013398115.1 Falcunculus frontatus
ACCTGGCGCTCGTTCCGCTCCCGCCGCGCTCAGCGCCCGCCGGAGCCCGGCCGCGCCCCGCCCCCGCGCCACCGGCGCGCCCGTCGCGTCACTTCCCGCCGCCAGCGGGACAAGAGCCTTCGCAGGGAAGAACCTTCAGAAATTAAACAAGGGCAAATGCAGGGTCCTGCACCTGGAGAGGAGTAACCGCATGCACTAGGACAGGCTGGGAGCTAGCCTGCTAAGGAAGCAGCTCTGCGGTGAAGGACCTGGGGGTCCTGGTGGACAACAGGCTGTACACGAGCCCGCAGTGCCCTTGTGGCCAAGAAGGCCAATGGTGTCCTGGGATGCATTAGGAAGAACATTGCTAGCAGCCCTGGTGAGGGCACATCTGGAGTGCTGTGTCCTGTTCTGGGCTCCTCAGGACAGGAGAGACATGGAGCTCCGGGAGCAGATCCAGCAGAGGGCTATAGAGATGATTAAGGGACTGGAGCATCTCTTTTATGAGGAAAGGCTGAGGGACCTGGGCCCATTCAGCCTCAAGAAGAGACGACTGAGAGGGGACCTCATTACTGTGTATAAATNCGACTGAGAGGGGACCTCATTACTGTGTATAAATATCTAAAGGGTGGGTGTGAAGAGGATTCAGCCAGGCTCTCCTTGGTGGTGCCAAGCAATAGGACAAGAGGTGATGGGCAGATACTGATGCATGGCAAGTTCCACCTGGATACGAGGAAGAAGTTCTTCACTGTGCAGCTGACCGAGCACTGGAACAGATTGTCCTGAGAGTGGAGTCTCCCTCACTGGAGATGTTCAAGAACCATGTGGACACAATCCTGTGCCGTGTGCTCTAGGATGACCCTGCTTGAGCAGAAAGGTTGCACCAGACCATCCCTTGTGGTCCCTTCCAGCCTGACGGATCCTTTGAATCTGTGGGGGACCCTGGCAGTGCACCAGGCCCTCACAGAGGCTGGGGTTCCTCACGTTGGAGCCATACCGAGTTCCACACTGCAGTGCTGCCACCTTTAGGTCTCGCTGCTGTGTGTGCACAGTGCCCATGGAGACTGCAGCCACCATGGCTGTGCTTCCCAAGCAGAGCAACACACTTCTCCTCAGGACCACCACATGTGTTCCCTGCATCTCATTGTCCCCCCTCCATCCTTCTCCCCTAGCACCTCTTTGAGCTTCTGTCCCAGCCCTTTCCGCTTGTTTCCACTTGTGCCATGGTGCCTGGCACCGCACTCCGTGGCCAACCTTGAGGACCTTGTGAGACCCCATCTGGAGTACTGTGTCCAGCTCTGGGGTCCTCAGCACAAACAAAGACCTGGACCTGTTGGAGCACGTCCAGAGGAGGGCCACCAAGATGCTTAGAAGGATGAAGCACCTCTTGTACGAGGAAAGGCTGAGATAATTTTGATTATTCAGCCTGGATAAGAGAAGGCTTCAGGGTGACCTACTAGAAAGGTGGAGAGGGACTTTTCACAAGAGAATGTAGTGACAGGACAAGGGGGAATGGCTTCAAACTGAAAGAGAGATGGTTTAGATTAGATATTAGGAGGAAGTTCTTTGTGGTGAGGGTGGTGGGGCACTGGCACAAGCTGCCCAGGGAGGTTTGTGGATGCCCCATCCCTGGAAGTGTTTGAGGCCAGGCAGGATGGAGCTCTGAGCAACTTGGTCTGGTGAAAGGTGTCCCTGCCGTGACAGGGGGATTGGGACTAGATGATCTTTAGGGTCCCTTCCCACTCCAACCATCCAATGATTCTATGATTCCTGACCCTTGCTCTTCACAGCGGTTCCAAGGGTGCTCTCTCCTACAGAGCAGGAGCCACCCTGCTGCCCACCCGCCCAAAACACGACGGGTGTGTGATGGCCTCACCACAGCTACTGATCAGCCTGCGTGTTTCCACGAGCGGGCACGCAGGTGATAGGGCTTGGCAGCGCTTGGATGAGAGCCGGTGCCGGCACTGCCTGGGGGCCCAGGCACACACCTTGCCCACCGGCGGGGCCCGGGCGGGCTCCGCTCCACAACGGCCCCGCCGCCCTCCGGCCAGGGCACGGCGCTCGCCGCCCGGCAGAGCAGCCGAGAGGAGGCGGTGCTGCCCTCCCACAGCGGCTCCGCTTCCGCCTCCGGTGCCGCCATTTCGCCGTGAGACAGCAGCGATCGAGCCGCCGCGATGCTGTCCACTGCGGGATACGGGCCCTCTCGGTCCGGGACAGGCTACGAGCTGGAGGCGCCCGTGCAGCACTACCGCTTCTCGCCATACTCCTTCAATGGAGGGTGAGGGGCCGGCGCGGGGAGCGGGCGGGACGGGGCACCCTCGGCCCGGGACAGGAGGCCCAGAGGGGAGCGGCGCCAGGTTGGGGCTGCCTCGCCTTGCTCCTGGCCTCCCCCTCGTGCTCACTGCGGGTTTATCTCCCCTCATGGTCTCCTTTTTGTAGAGAGAGAGCGGCAGCACAAGGAGGAGCTGGGCTCGGGTTTGCCTTGAGTCCTTGCAGCCTTTCAGGGTGTTCTTGCATGTCCGTGTGGCTTTTGGAACACTCGGGCTCCCTAAACTTTGACTGGTCTTAAAGTACGCATCTTTTGTTCCTCGCAGAGTTGTTTCTGTGTAGTGGCTTAGGAAACCCAGGTAATGGTCCTATTAAAGAATCGCAGAATAGTTAGGGTTGGAAGGGACCTCTGGAGATGATCCAGTCGCACCCTCCTGCCAAGGCAGGGTCACCTCAAGCAGGTTACACAGGAACACTTCCAGGTGGGTTTTGAATGTCTCTAGACAGGCAGACTCCACGAGCTCCCTGGGCAGCCCGTTCCAGTCCTCTGCCACCCTCAACGTAAAGAAGCTCTTCCTCACGTTGAGGTGAAACTTCTTGTGTTTTAGTTTATGGCCATTGCTCCTTGTCCTGTTGCTAGTAAATGTGTAATTGGGTTGAACGCTACCTTACTGTAACTGTTAAAGGCAGATGAGTTGCTGACATGATCTGGCCAGGTAGGTTTTTTTTTTCTTATGATGGCTCCTGTTTTTTAAAGGGCATCTCTTTGTAGCTTAATGGTAGTACACCTGTGGTGATCACAAAACTAGTTGCTAGGAAGTAATAACACCAGATTTAAAAAGCGATGTTTATTTAAGTGTAATTTTACTGTTGCTTAGTACTTTGCTTGTTTTAGAAGGATGAATCATTATCAGTTGTATAAAATCCCTCGTCCATTGGGTCTGGTTCTTGTCTGGCGTAGAATCTCTGTTTTACCAAGTTTCCATACAGTTTAAATGAAAGTAGAGGGCCACATGCATATATTTTCTTCATTGTGTCTAGTGTCTTCTTCCTTCAGTGTTGAGTGGAGATGTGCATAGTGGGAAACATAGCAAGGAATATAAGATGCTTGACAAAACGTGAGACTGGGTATAGAATTACTATCTAGTTTGTTTCTGTGTTGCCTAAGAAGATGCTTGTGCTGAAGGTCATGATTTATCAATACTCTTTTTTAAGGACTGTGCTGGCAATTGCTGGAGAAGACTTCTGTATCGTTGCCTCTGACACGCGTCTGAGTGAAGGCTATTCAATTCACTGCCGGGATAGTCCAAAATGGTACAAGCTGTAAGTCCAGATCTGCAAGATTGAAAAAGATGGAAAATCTTTTGTATTGCTGACCATGTCACCTGCCTCCTGCTTTAAGCAGAATTCTTAGAAGAAAAAGCACAGTAACAAAGTAGATTTTGGGGTTGTGGTGACCCTTGCTGTAATGCAAGACGTGATGTGATGTTGTAAATATAGCCAGATTTCTTGTTTCATGCTCTTGAAGTTAACTGAGAACAGAACGTTTTCAGCATGATAAAAAGTTTAATGGGTTTTTTTTTTTTGGCTGGATAATCAGAAGAATTTTTAACTTAACTATAGCAGAACTTAATTCTATGATAACTCGTTCTGCTTCGTCAGGAGACCTGGTGATGGTACGCAAGTGTGCCTGCTGCTGCCAGTTCTAGTGTGTCTCTCTTTGCAGTGTCTCTCTCTGGCACTTTGCAGAGGTAAACCTGTCAGTAGTTGCATTATTGAACTTTCTATGCTCATTTTATTCTTAATTTGACTCACCTAGGTAGCATCTCCTTGGTTTACAACTACATGTTATTTATGTTGATTTTACTGCAGCAGGTGCTTACCTGTAGGCTGTCATCAACTGTGTAAATGTTTTTTGTCTTGTGGGTTATTGTTTCTTTTTCTAAATTGATGACATGAGATCAAAATAACTTAGGTTTCTCTTGGCTAACTTGTTACTATATGTTTGACTCTCTTATACTGCCCAGATGTACTCTGATACGGTACACATACCGCATAGATGGCTTTGTGTAATTCTAGTGACAGGCTAAGTGGAGATTTTGTTTCAAGATGTTTTCTGAATGACTGCTTTGGGTTGGTCTGTGGGTGTTGATGTTTCTATACTCTTCTATTTCCTAGAATTAAAATTTTAAGTGTGCGTTCCTGTGGTTAGTGTTTATAAAACGTTTCAAAACTGAGCAGAGAGCTAAGCTTCTCTGGTGCATCTGTAGCCAGATAACTACTGTTGTACTGACACAGAAAGCCACCAAAACCATAAATGTTGTGCAACCATCCTACAAGCTTAATGCAGCTCTCTGGTCCGATGGAGTAAAAATTGGGCTGAGTGATAGGATCTGTGGCTCCCCGATGTAAAACGGATCTTCTAGCAAGACTGAATTGCTACAGCCAGAGTCAGGGGTGCATGAAGAAATGGAGAATTTCTTTTTGTCAGTCTTACTGACAGCTGAAGAAGGAAGTGGGTTGAAGAAAGACATCTGCGTGGTTCTGTGTTTAATGAGTCCTCTCCAAGATGTAGGTTGCAGGTGCCTTTCATACACCACAGATCTGTTAATCCATTTTAGACAACTTTTTGACAGCACTACAAAAACTGAACATACATTTGGTGTTTTCATAATAACCTACTGTGTAAGAAATTGCTGTAGTTCATGCTGAGTCTAAAATCGCAACAAAATTTTACGTTTTTCAGAACAGAACAAACGGTCATTGGATGCACTGGTTTCCATGGGGACTGCCTTACCCTTACTAAAATTCTTGAAGCCAGATTAAAGGTGACTACCTATTTTATTGTATTTAGTAACTTAGATTTTTAATATTACACTTGAGACCAGTAACATGGTAAGTTTTAAACGTAACTTCTGCTGGTTTTTTTCAAGTGTTTGTATTATAACTGTTTTGCTAGTGAAAGATCTGGCAGGGAAAATTGGTGCTGTGTTCTTACTAAGTGTGACACCACAAATTTATAGAATGGAAGAGCTGGAGACAACACCTATTAATTACAAAACTTTGAAGGTGTGTTAATCTCTGGCTTGTAAAAGGACTATACCATTTAGACCAAGGTGTTTTCACTAATCTTGCTGCTTGATTTTGCTTAGAATCAGATTCTTCTGTAGTGAGGTTACAGAAAATGTAATTCTGATTGAATGTCAGCTTTAGTGTTTGACTTTCTTCTTGGGTGTGCTCTACCACTGGCAGATGTACAAGCATTCCAACAACAAGACCATGACTACTGGGGCTATTGCAGCAATGCTGTCTACAATCCTGTATTCTCGACGTTTCTTTCCCTACTATGTTTACAACATAATTGGTGGACTTGATGAAGAAGGTAAGACTTTAAACAGAAAAACAAAAAAAAGAGAGGCTGAATTTCTGTGGGTGGATAGCTATTGCTTTACATCTCAGATGTACTAACTGAATAACAAAGTTTGTGTTCCTATTCCTAATACCTGCCTTTGGGCATTATGGTACTTAGACAGATGAAATACATATTGTGTATCTGGTTTATTTCCTAGTTTTTGTTATTTACTTGCTCTTTCATTTCTGAAGGTCTGAAAGTCTGAAAACTACGTTATAATTCTTTGATTACAAATAAAATCTCTAAAGTGAAATAATTCATACTTTAGACTGGAAAATTTTACAACAGTTTTGCTGGATTTCTTAATTGGATCTTTAAAGTAGATGTCACCCGTAAAATGATATGTTTTACTCAGACCTGTGAGTGTAGTAAAGGCTATTAAATATGAAGACTTACTCTAGAGACAGGTTTCCACAAAGTTATTTTTAAATGTTAACTAACCTCTAATGAAAATCGTGACTTCTACACAGAAGCTGTAGTTTAATGTGCAGCCCTTCCAGGACTTACTGGGCTCCTGTCCAGTGATTTGGTTGAGTTGCTGAAATGCTGTGTTCTCTGGCTTTGAGAAGGAGCTCAGAGGTGGTCTTGTTTGGATAATTTTAGCCATTCCCTGCAGTTTATTTTTACCATTAAGTTATACTGCTTTCCCAGTCTTGCTAAGACATGTCTATGATTTGTGGGATCTGGCAGGGGATTAGTCTGCCCTGCATAATGGTAAATCTCAGATTATAAAGGTACTGTAGCAGCTGATAAGAATCAAGAGTGCAGGTTTGCTTGCATGGACTAAATTTGGGTCCGGCAAGATTGATTTTTGATTTGGCTGGTTTTCTCAGGGCTATTCAGCTCCTGTGCTGTGCTGCCACGGGCACTGGCCACTTAACTGAATCGGGCGCAGCCTGTCTGAACAGAAAGGTTGGGCTTGGCCAGCTCCTGCATTCTGACTGGCATGTCCTCATCAAACCCCGATGCTTCAGAGCTACAGTGCTTCTGTATGTCTGATGTTGGTGCTAGCCAGTAAACTTTGTGCAGCCTGGCCTGGCTTCAGAGGGAAGTGTGCAACAGACCAAAGCATCATCCCTGATCCTGGGAATGTGATGCAGAGGCATCTAAGCATGCTTTCTGGAGGTAATTCAGGAAATGTGTTGTTCGAGAATGATGTCTGAGCTGCTGGTTTGTGTTAGCCTTGGAACCCCTGGAGCTCTTTGTGCAGCACTACACTCGAGCACATTTTTCTGCTTTGATTATTCTGCATCAGCACTTTTTCTGTGGTAAGTACTGTAGGAAACATCTGTTGGAAACATCTGTTGGAGCATGGTTGTGGCTTAAATAGAGAAAATAACCTTGGGTATAGTACCAGACCCCAGCTATAGTGAGTCTGCTGTACAAAGCCTCATCTGAACATACTCAGTGTTGTTTGGTAAAGGTTTACTGGGATCTGCAGTGTTCCTGACACTGCTTATCCAGAGAGTTGGTTTTGTTGAAAATGCTTATCAGTACTGAGCATCTTTCTGAATTGTGATTACATACTATTTTTTTTTTCAGGGAAGGGAGCAGTTTATAGCTTTGATCCAGTGGGCTCCTATGAGAGAGATTCTTTCAAAGCAGGTGGATCAGCAAGTGCCATGCTGCAGCCTCTGCTGGATAACCAGGTAAAATAGCTTGTTGGGTTTTGTTTTGGTTTGTTTTTTTCCTTCTCTCAGTAAACATTTGCGACATTCAGATTAATGTAGCTTTACTTCTGGGGAATATTACTTTTGAGAGAAGTTTTAAATCTATTACAGGTAGGATGTGTTAATCTGAATATTTATAAATTATGTGACTTTACTTTCTCAGGAGAAATCAAAGTTTTGCTTCGGGATCTGTTCAGGTTTTTAATACATTATTAATAGTGCAGTTCCTGTTTAAAAGACAGAAATGTTTTAATTGGGGAGTTTCTCTTGAAGTTGTTTGGAGGTTTTTTCCCTGGGTTTTGGGAGTTTTTTCTTGGCCAATAACATAAATATGCCTGTTACTTAGCATGAGTTAATACCAAATTAAGAAGATAGAATTAATACGTACATTTTATCATTTAACATACCCTTGGTTAAGTCTTCAGTTTTGTACACTAAGAATGTTCTTACATAAAACTGCTGAAAACTTACTCAGCTAAATCTGTCTAAAATTCTTGAAGAATATTTTCATATTTGGTTGAAGCAGTTAATGATTGAATGGGAGAGATATCAAGGAATGTTTTACTTGTTTAAATTTTTTGACATTGGTGTTGGTATTTAGTCACTTGAACTTGATGTCAACACAACTTTTGTGCTTACAAAAGTAGTGAGCATTCTTGACTCTTTCCAGATAAGAAGGGAATAGAATCTTTCTTCTTTTTTAAACTTTATTAACTGAAGGAAATATCTTCTGCAAAAACCAAGTTGTCATAAGTAGTTTTTTATTGCTTACGGGTTTCAGGCAAAACATGCAACTCTTCTCCTTTACCTGTTGTTCTGATGCTTAAGTTGACACTTATATTTATGAGCTAACTTATGCTATTTAGTAAGACCAGATATGCTCCGATACAGACTCAGTTTTGAAGTCCAGGTATCTTAAGGAATATTTGCTTTTAAGAAATGTTCCTAACTACAAGTGACCAGAGAAAAAAGGCTCATGTGCAGTTCTGATACTGCCAACTCAGTGAGAAGTTTGTGAAGAATTAGATCAGATCCAAATGTTCATTGTGATGTAGTATATGCTGAATGAGCAGGAGGAACTTTGCTGGGTGTGTATTGGATCTGCTTCGAGTTAATTTTGTAAGAGTATTGGTATTGGCAAAGCTCTCAACTGTAAACTGTGTGGAGAAATACTTTTTCAGCTTTGGGTTTTTTACAATAGACAAGCCATTTTTTGTAATTCATCCATATCTGTTCATTCTAGCGCAGAGACTGAAACAGTTTTCTTGCTAGATGGATAAAACGCATTTTCATCTTTTCTTAGATTGGCTTCAAGAACATGCAAAATGTGGAACATGTACCTCTGACCCTGGAAAAGGCTTTGCAGCTGGTTAAGGATGTCTTCATTTCTGCTGCTGAGAGAGATGTGTACACTGGGGATGCACTTAAGATTTGCATTGTCACAAAAGATGGAATTAAAGAGCAAACTATCCCGTTACGAAAAGACTAATTCAGTTCACATGTAAGCAAGTAATATGTGATGTATGATTTACCTGTGTTATGAAGACATTTGTCTTATTAAATTTTTTTCAAGATGTTCAACTACTGTGATGCTGAGTATTTTCTGTCTTTGTTAGAATTAGTAGTGTTTTTTAGAAACCAGAGCAGTTCACAGTAAGGGAGCAGCTAAAAGTTACAATTCAGTTTCCTTAATCTTATCGATCAGTCTAATTCTAATGCAAGTTTAATCCCCTTCTCGCAATCCCTTATGCTGCAGTATGGGGGAGTTTAAACTTAGTAAAATTTAGGTTCACAGACTATTTTGATAATTCTTTCAGTTCAGTCTTGGTTGAGTGAGTAAAGCATTTTCTCTGTTCATGCTGCCTTTTCTGCACTTCACAGCTTGCTTTTCCTATCTTCTCCTTTATTTCTCTGATGTGCTGTCCTGGCATTTGACTTCTGTGTGCTTATTTGAAAAGACTGTATGGATCACCTGAAACCAGTATCAGTGTGTTAGAGGGAAGAATGTTAAATGGAATCTTTCTGAGTTTGAACCTGGACTCTGCATCTGGGCTCACTTCTGTGTATTTCTGTTTGGTTAATGCCCAGAATTTAAAGCATTGTCCCCTTCTGGCTACTGATGGAAGATAACTTAGAATGGAGATTCCTGAGTGCCTTTTGATGCCTGGGGCCTTTGTTAGCCCTACTGACTGCTTTTGATTCTTGGGAAATTGCGTCAAGCGTAGTTTGTTTGATATGCTGTATCACACCCCTGGAAGCTGGCTTCAGTACTAGGACCTTTAGAAAGACAGAACTGCATCATCAAGAGTTAGATAATTTTCTCTTGTCCAAGAGTCCTTTCACAGTCTGTAGCCCTTTAAAAAAAGACATATCTTGTTGCTTGAGGTGGTGTACTTGTTCCTTCAAAGAACAATCTTGCTGACCTGCTTGACCCTATGGTAACCTTGTCTCCTGTTTGCACGTGCATTTTGGGTGCCTTGTGTTACTCCTAGCTCTGGCTGGTCTTCACCAGTGATGGTAGTCTCAGGCTTCCTAGACAGTTTAGATAGTGGGTAGCATTTTGAACCTCAGTAATCGAAAAACTAGTGCTTTTAAACAGGCTCTAGCTGTGTTCAGGAAATCCACCAAGTTTCCCGAAGCATTTGTGAAGGCACTTGACCACTGGGTGCCAGTGTCGGGCCGAGTAAGGAGGGAACAGCTCGTTCCTGGGTAGTTGGGTAGTAAGAAAGGCACACAGCGTCTCAGTCTGAGTAACGCTGTAGCTGAAGTCACTTGGTCACGCAAATCAGAACTTCCAGACAGGTTCAGGTGTCTTAAGGGGATGTTTAACATTATTTGCAAAAGTCATCTTAGATGGACAAGGTCGATGGTATAAATGACTGGTAGCTGTATGCTGTCTGTACTGAGCAAATGGCACGCAATGCAGTAGTTCTAAGAACAGAAAGCCTGTGTCTATTTAAAGTACAAATCAGCAATACTGAATTAAAGACATGCTCTGTTACTTCTGTCAAATTAAGTTAAAGCACCTTAAGTTCAGCTGTCTTTGATACCAGATTTATGTTGAATTGCTCAAGTGTTTCACAACAGGCTGTTAGAGCATCACAAAAAGTTGTTGAAATCTACTGAAACTAAATAGTGTTTCAGTTGCAAAGAAAAGCAGCAGAGGGTAACAAATTGGCATGCCTGCCTTTGGGGTGGGTCTGTGCGCAGTATTTAAGGTCTAAACAGTGAAGGGAAGAGCAACAAACAAGGGCAACTATCTAATTTCTACATGAACTAATTTAATGTTCTTGCAGGATGCCAGATGTGTAGGAGTGTTGCAGTGATTTAACTCAAAAGTTTTGATAAATTTGGCTATTCTTATATTTAAGGGTAAATTTTACATCCGAAATAAATGCATGTTGACAGATTTCAGGAATTACTGGCTTTAGTTTGATGTGGCTAGGCTTGCCTAAGTTCTTTCAGGAGAAACACAAGGTGATTAGAATTTCAGGTGTCATTTGCAGACTCAGAAGAGGTACACGAGCAGGTACCTGTTTTCCTGACACTGTCAGTGCCGTCCTGTTGGTGCACTTGCGCCCATGTGAGATGGCTGTTTTGTCTCCTTTTCAGATTTCCCTACAGAATACATCTAGCTGAAGAACCAGCAGGGAAAGGAAGCTTTTTCACAGGCCCATTGGACTGAAAATGCCAAATTTCTTTCACAGAAGAATGTAACACTGTGTTCACTCCCTTTGTGGATGGGTTTGGAACCAGTGAGATGGGAAGGTTTGTTTCCCACATTTTTAACTTTCCAGTTATGCCCTGCCCTGACATCATCAACTGCTTGTGCTCAGAGTGAGGAGTTGCAGGACTGACAGATGTGTGAGTACAAAAGTATTCACAGGCTGCTCAGCTAGGAGTTACTTGCTTATTAGTATTAAAATATCCAAAAATGTCAGATGTATATTACAGATGAAAGGCACCAAGACTTTTTTTTTTAATCCACCAAGTTCCCTAGCTCTGCTTGTGAAGACTCGTCACCTCAGGATGAAAGGTGGGAAGGCCCTGACTGTCTGCAGCTCTCCTTAGTTCCATGCCTGTACTTCCCAAATGGAAGTCAGCTTAGTACTCATCTAGCACTGTGTCTACAATGTAAATTAAGAGTTTATGAAGCATTTTGACCCTTACTGGGTTACAGAACTGTCTAGGCAGGCAGGCTATAGAGGTGCAGCTAGGCAAAGCAATTGTAACAATGCCACTTAGGGCTGCTAGAAGCAAAGGTCTGGGTTTGGCAGATCTACTTGGGCAGGGATTAGATGTCATTATAGAATTTTATATAAGAGAAAGGAGGGAGAGCAAAAATGTTTATCTTGCAAACCTTTTCTTAATTTTAAACGTTACGTGTACCTTTCGAGAGAGGGGTGCGCTGCAGGGTTGGAATAACCTTGGATTGAGCCCTTCTGACTATAAGGGTGTATAACCAGAGCAGTGTAACACTTCGCCTGCAGCAGTACTAAGGGCCGCCCTAAGGTGGCAATAGCTGCTTTCTATCGCAGGCCTCGGCACAATTACACACGGGGTGGGTGGAAATAGCCATACATACTCCCAGCGTCCCACTGTACTGTGCTTTGTGGTACTGTTTGTTGAGGAGATGGGAGGCTTTATTTTGATCTCAGCCAAATGGCTGCGTACCCTTGCTTATGTAAGGGATTCTACAAGGTCAGAATCGGCCTTTAAAACTAGGTTTGTAAAGCAAAGTCTTCTTTATTAATTTTGGACGTGTTTTCAGCAGTGTTTATGCATCAAATCCATTTTATATATGGAAGAGGGGGCTTGTTACTATGGAAAGTGAAGGTGCTTGATGGGACATAAATATTGCATATATGCTTCTAAAAGCTTAGTTCACTGTATCAGTCAGAGATAAGTTTAATTTTCTTTTAACTAAAACCAAGACTTTCTTGAGGCTGAATCATGAGATGTTGTTACATAAACCAAATGCCAAGCTTTCTCACTCTAGGGTGACATTTTTCCTTTTACACTGAGGTATGCCTGTAACATGACATATGCCTTAGTGTGATGGGATATGTCCTTAGTCAGGACCAGGCTGCTGACTAAAGAAAACCATTTAAATGGAATTATAAAACACTATATGAAGTACAGTAGTTCGAAGTGGTCATACAGCATCCTATTCCTTTATATTCTTAAGTATTTATTTACTTAGGGGACAAAGTTGTAATTTTCTACATTTGATAAACCTTTTTTTGATACCTGTGATCATACATCCTAGAAAGCTGCTTTGGCCATTTTTTCCCTCTCTTTTTAGCAATTCGGGATTTTACAAATCTAAACTTGGGGAAAGGTGGCAGGAGCAAGTGGGGACTGATTAAAGCAGTATTCACGTGAATCCAAGCAAAATAGAGTAGTCCTGTTTCTCTCCAGTCTGGTTGAAGGTAGTTTTTAGGAGCATAAAGTAACTGCTGACTTATTCAAGATTCCTTATCAAAAGTCAGGAACCAACTTTTGAGTAGAAGGGATTTGGAAATGACAGCTTTCAAATTCCTCTTTTCTCTTTCTTTCAGCCATTGCTTTTGTTTAGTGTGAATGTCCTTTACTTTTAGGCCATTTGGGGCAGTCGTAAACCAGACAATAAGGCACATGGGCCTGAAGTTAACTAAGATTTGTCTCCAGATCTCTCTTCTCAAGCCAAATTCCTTCTGAGAAGGGGTTTTGTCTGTGTGGGTGCAACAGAGTGAGACCAGTTTTATATTCTTTCAACACTAATATGTAGTTAGTTTAATTGTATGGACCATTTTCTGTGTACTTCCTTTTCTAAGCAATTTCAACAAAGTATTCATAATTACAAAAACGTGGTTTAGCAGAAAAAACAAACAAAAAATCCTGAGTATCTTTCCTGTTAGGCTGTTCTTGGCCCTTTTCCTAACAGTTGCTGGCAAAGTTCAACTTCACTGTTCATTTCAGAGGCTTAAGTGGGGGTAGGGATGGACTTCACTGTAGCCTACAATAATTAATATTCTTTGGCAAAAGACACAGATTAAAGGGCTACTGGCAAGAGAGTAGTCACAGTACCAGAAATTTAACCAGTCCTTTGTACTTAAGCTCAAAGAACCATAAAAGGAAAGCTAAAGAACAGGATTCCCTTTTGTGCTGAGGAAAAGCACCAAGGTGTCAAAGTTTGTGGTGTTACATAGATACTTCACAGTTGAGGTAAAGTGCTATTGACTTTCCTGAGACTTGGCTTCTCTGACACGTCGCTATTTCTGTTGCTTAGCTTTCTGCAGCTACACAGGTTTTGGTGATCTTGATGGTTCCACAAGAAGTCACCAATGTGCTGGTGCACCTAAATGCCCACCCAGGTGTGGGTATGTGGCTTGGCTGAACAGGATTACAGCCCCTCTGGACCAATCCTCTGTTTGACCAGGCTTTGTGGAAGCTGGCTGTGATCAGCTTGGCAGTCAGGTCGGGTGGATGATCGAGCTGGTCACTGTTCTTTCAAGACTACGCTCCTGTACTGGAGCCCCTGGGTGGCTCAGCTGAGCACCTCCCCTCCAACCTGGGCAGCTGATGGAGGCATACCCAGCTGGGGGTACCTGGCAGGTGGGAGATACTGTAGAATGCCTTGAAAGTTGGTCCCCTACCAGGAGCCCATCCTCAAACATCCCAGCAGGAAACATACTTCTGTTTGTAGCTTGCTTTTGCAGCCTTTGCAGAGAACCTCATGCACTGAGATACCAGAAAGTTAAGAGTCCTGATAGGGAAACGCCCCCCACACGCAACAAAAACCATGAATTGAAGTGGAGCCTTTTTTTCAGGGTTTATATAAGTGATCTTTTTGGAGAAAGCTGCATTCCAGTGTCACTGCCTTGTGCTTGATCTGAACTTTTCTTGACATGTACCCTTGAATGCAGAACGGTTAACACAATCTCCACTAAGTCCCATGGCAAACAAACATTTTGGTGCGGCTGGTATGTGTTTGCTAGCTGCAGACAAGCCGATCTCATTAGAACTGCATTTACAACTTTTGCCAAGCGTTTTGAAACCGGTTGACATGCACAACAGCTGCCTGAGCTGGAATGGCATTCCATTCCCTGCCTCCATCTTATTAGCACAAGGGATGGCTTGATTAATGACAATTAGATGGGATTTTTAAAAATGAAAGATAATTTGTCTTTGGAAGGGCCATGCAATGTGTTTTCATCATCTGATTTAAAATAAGTCACAAAATCTCGGTTTTTATGGCTTTTCTCAGAAGCCAAGAGAAGTGCTTACCCTGAGCTAACCCACAAAATTTGAAGTGAAAACATTTTAAAGGGTGATGCAAAGTGTTTTCAGCTGGTACGTAGCTTGATCGCAGACAAAAGCATTTCCACAGGAACAGGAGGGACCTGGTTTCCCCCTCATTTCTTCTGGCCCTCAGTGCAGAGCTGTTAAGCTTACAGTCTTGAATACAGAGACTCTTGATTCAGTGCAGGCTGTTACATCTAAACCACTCAATGTATTTTGTTTGGCTCTACAGCCTTTAAAGTCAGTGGCTGTGGTGCCCTTCACCTCTGTTAAGATGCTTCTCTGTCAAAGGGACACTCTCCATCTAACACAGCAAAGCACCAAACAGACAAGATGCTCTTCTCTGAGCAGCTGGGGAGTTACAGTGGCTAAAGCACTATCTATATGCTGGCATTCACATGCCTAATTTAACCCATAAAATTCCTGCACAAACATTTAGCAGGGGTTTCTGGTGGTTTGGTTCAAGCCCAGTGCTTAATTTAAGCCAAGTGTTAGCAGAACACTTGATTTTATCTGATAAATAAAATCAGATTTATCTGCTTAAATTTATCTGATATTCATTCTCTGCACAAACCTAGAGCTCTGAACTCTGATTTGTGCTCCCAGATAAATTTAACTATGCTGCTAGAAGTCATCATTGCAATTTAAATTAAAAAAGGACAATAAATCACACTCCTGAAGTGAGGTCCTTTTGACTAGTTGGCTCAGATTAAAATAAAATAAAAAATAGACTTCTCATAAGAGAATGCACTTGCAGTGTTTTAACTAATATTTTGATCTTCACAGGTAGAGGGTTTTTTTCACAAATGTTTCCATTCAAAGCCAATATACATTTTGGAACTACTCCAAGAATTTAGTTTCTATAAGAGGCTACACAAATCTGCCCTTTCCTTGCACCATTTCCTCCTCACACTCTTGCTAACAACAGAACATCCAACAGGCCAAGCTATCCAGCAGCAACTAGTAGATGGCCCTTGAGTGTCCAGTTTGAGATCCCAGCAGTCTTGGCTCTGAACTGGATATTGAAAGCCACCTGTTTGTTGATTTTAACTGAATTCCTCCAGTAGTCTCTCTACAGAGAAGGTGAAGTCAGAGGTGGTCTGATACATTCAAGCTTTATCTTAGGATCTGTGGGATGAGTTCATGAGAGGCACAGTTTTCCATCCACAGTCACATCCCAGCCCACGTGCAAGTGCTTGGTCAGCCAGCGTGGCTCCAGCTACATTGTTGGACTACAGGACTGCTGCCTTGTAAACGCCAATTGTAAGTTTTAATGAGACAAACCAATTAGAGGGCTTGACAGACCATCACAACAGTGACGCAACCGCGCTCAACCCCCATTACAGGACCAGCAGAATTTCAAAGAACTGCTATTAAAGTAAAGTCACAGAATAGCTCGCACACAGCCCTGCAAACAACAACATCTCCCACAGGCTGTGGAGCAAGGGGAAGGGTGGTTAGAGTAAAGCAAAAATAATTGAAAGGAATTAATCCAAAGACTGATTTTTCCTTTCTAACACTCAGCACGGGCACAGCTTGAGTTTCGGGTACCATCTATGAAATACAACTGCTGTACATAACTCCCATTGTATTATTGGTCCAACAGAGCCTAAAGAGAGTTATTACATAGCCTTTGCAAAAATGCATATGTACAAAATCACTTGTGCCAGGCAGTGCGTTACATTGTCCTACAGATAGCAACTGATACACAGGGCTGTATTCACTGATCCTCCTACACCCACAAGGCATTTCCTTCCTGAAAGCCAGAGGAAATTTTTATCACTCCACACCCTGACGTGCAGGTGTGATCCCTGCAGAGGATCAAGGGATATGGATTTTGCAATTTTGTCTCCTCTTCATCCTCCCTTGGGTACCAGTTCATACATCACCTGCCATCCCTCGTGATTTGAACTAGGAGTCTGGCCATCCCCACAGCTTGCTACAGGCAAGCTCTCTGAATGCTTAGCCTCAGAACACTTGTTTTCAGTATGTTGAGCCCAACACCTTAAATGTCACTAAGACGCAATCCAATTAATGGAGTGTTTGGGTGATGCTCCCAAGATAAAATTCCCTTTGCAGAGTGTGCATTGAGCAGTGCGCAGCAGTTACAGTCCTCTCCTGATGACACTGAAAGAGACATCAAATAAAATGTCCCACAGGCATGGCAAGGCCCCTCTTGTCAAACCAGAGAGCATTTTACAAAGCTCTATTCTCCAAATGAGCCACTTTGCCTTATTTTTACATATGTGTCAAGGAGGATCCAAGACTAACAGAGTAATGAAAGTTGCTGGCTACTGAATTCACTGTGGCTTGTCAAAGTTATTTTCCCTAAATTAAAGACCCATAAACACACCCCTCTTGGACTGCATGACGCACGGATCATAAAAGGAAATCTCAAGACTTGAGCTGATGCTGAGAGGAGACTTTGTTCGTGTTAATCATGAGAGTGAAGGGGACCCCTGTGATGCTGTAGTACACTGAGAGGGATGTGGGCAGCAGGAGCTCACGTGACTGCGTGGAACATCTGTTCTGCCCCATGGATGCTTTCCAAGTCTCTCTTCCCAGCCTACTGCTAGTCATTATTCAAAGAAGTATTACACAGTGTCACCTCCTTTGCCATCAGCTCTGACTAAGCCCTGTCCCAGTAAGCTGTTGGTGGGAAGCATCCACCAAGGACTGTGAGGCACCATACCGTGGTTTCAGTCTCAGATCCAGTAACCATAACATAGCTGGAGCTGCAACACAGGCCACCACAGGCTGCAAACTCTCTGCCTGCTTTTCATGTTAGTATAAATCACTTGACACCATGTGAAGTATCTCTGCCAGCTCTTGACAGCCTCTCAGTAAGATCCAACAGACCACAACATGTCAGAGTGGGAGTTTTGCCTTAACAAGTCCAAACCAAGCTACCCCAACCCTTGTGAGCAAAGACCAACGCTTCAGGAGGAGAATAGATGAACTTTGTACACTGGAAACGTGTCTGTATTTGTTTCTGTGGGGTAAAATATTCTGCCAAGCAGCAGGTCATTAACACATAACTAGGTAGTTTTCAATAAACTGGTGCCCAGCTACTGTGGCAGTAAATGATAACCTAGTTCCTGGTAGCATCAACGACACAAAGGATGTGCCATTCCTAGCCACCACGCAGTCATAGCTCTGGAGATTCTGATATGCACAGCAATAAATGATATGCTTTAGAGAGAGGGAAGACAAGGCAGAGCGACTTGTCAGAGTAGAAAAGCTACTCTGCAGACAGCGAGCTCACTGTAGATGCAAAATGTTGGCAGGGTGGGAGATAACACACCCTGGGGCTGCCCTTACAGCCTTTGTCCCAGCCCCAGAGCAAGGGGTGTTCCTTGGGAGTGCATCCTCTATGCACGTGCATTACAGACACCAGTGAAGAGCTGCTGTCACAGGGATGTGGTGGGCAGCACGCACAATGACTGCTTTCCAGGGACATGGGCTTAACGAGGGGGGACAGCTGAGTGCTGCACAACAACTGCCTCCTTTTCCGCACTCCATCCAGAGCACTAGAGCCAGTGACAGGTTAGACCTCTGCAGACTGATGTCAAGGGTTAAACAAAAGCCAAACTGCTGTCAGCAGCAAAAGGAGCCTGCAACTGTGTGCCAAAACATGGATGCAGGTCCACAGTGTTCTTCTCTTGCAGACCACCCTGACACACTATTCAGGAGGCAGAAAATCAAGCCAAAACAAAACAAACAAACAAAAAAACAAGATAGAAGAAAAGCATTACATGTGGTTTACAAGGCCATTAACTGCAAGATGGAAGTCTTGCATGCAGTGACTTCATGATTAGTCCAGCCAGTGAAACTTGGAGCGGTGAACAGCAGTGCCATTTAGGAGGAACAGAGCAAAACTGCAGTTTTCAAGATTTTCCCTGGCCACCACTTTGATCCTTATGTTCCCCAGTAAAATGACTGAAATATGAACATGAGAGAACACGCAGGCACAGCGCAAAGCTCCGAGGCCTTCCTGCCCACAGCCGCTTCCTTCCCGTTTACTTGGGCACCTGTGTGGTAGCGTCACAAGCTGTCAGAACGCAGCCTCGGTGCTTCACGCCTATCTCCCCTCTGCCCCCCAAAACCCGCCCGAATTTGTCACAATGGCTCAAGAGGGAGTGAGGCTCGCTTTCCTCTGCTGGCCCCCTCACAATAGAGGATTGCCCTATTTGTGTGTGAAGGAGAGGGGCTGCCGCCCCAGCCCTCGCATCTGTAAGGGCTGGAGACAAGCCGCACAGATAGGCAGAAATCAATAAGCTGGCGGATCAGAGGGCCCGGCGGAGGAGCCGCTCCTTGCACACGCACAGGGGCCGAACATCTGTCAGGCAAACAAAAAGCAACCCAAGCGGAACAAAAGAGAGGATTATTTTAACTCAAGTTCTTCTTCAGTCTCAGCAGGCAACGTTCAAGCCGTCCTCGTATTCAGACACTGAGGCCTTATGGAGTACGGGCTGTCCGGGAAATGCCAAACGCTGTTACCAGAAGACAAAAGAGGGGGAAAAGAAAAAAAAAAGTAGATATGGAAAATTCAGAATGTCTTGTTGAGTGCGATCGAGCAGGGGGAAGGTGGAGGGGCACCAATAAGGGGGCAGAGGGCAGGGAGGGGAGGAGGACAGAGTGACGATGCAATGAAGAAGTTGATGACAAACTCCATAGCAGTGCTGGAAAACAAAGCTGATCATATCAAATCTGCAAGAGAAGCATAAAATATTGTCTCACAGCTACGGATTGACAAGCACTGAGGCTGCACCCCCCAGCTCCCTCCCTCGTGTGAAAGGGCAGGCTCACTGCGGCCCTTCCGCTTGTGCAGGCAAACTCTGGGGAGTTGGCAGAGCTGGCCCCACACCCCAGTGCCCTCCTCACCTGGAGGAACCCCAGCTTTGACCACAAGCCCTTGGCACTTCTGGGTAGGCAAAGGATTTAGGATAAGCTCAGAAACAAGCTGCCATGCCCCTCCCTTGTGCCTGGTGTTAGCCAGCATACACGGTTACTTTGCAGATTGGTTTCTCCAGCACAGCTGTCTCTTCTAATCAGCGTGTCTCATATGTGCTAGAAATAGGTGCAAAACAGTGAATTCAAGATAAAACAGATCTAGTAAAATCAGATCTGGGCTTAAAATGCCGGAAACCTTTATCCTTTCTGAAAGAGAGGAGATCATGTAATAGCTGAGAATGTCCTGTATTGCATCCACATGCCACTGCTCTGTGCCCTTATGCTGCTGTTAGCTTGGTGCATTTTTGAACTGAAATATTATTAGGGGAAAAAAACCTTCTAGGTTTGGGTTTTCTTCAGCAGTTTCACAGTACATAAGCTGCCTTCACTGCTGAAAGCAGAAGCTGTTGTGGATAAAGGTGGACTTGTTTAGTTGAAGATTCTGAAGTTGCAGTTCTGTGGCCTGGGATGCATGCATCCATCAAATACTGGCCCACACATCCCACTAACAGATATATGTCTCAGCCTTAAAAATGACTTGCCATGCAAGACATGGGTTCTTAATGGCATTTTAGAAAGCATCACAAGGGTATTCTAAGCCAGCTTTATTTTATTACATTCTGTTTGAGGCGGGAGAGGGATGTGAACTGGAAGAGGTTTTGACTTAGAGAAAACTGGTTCCTTCATTAAGAAAATAAAAACAAAATAATGATTTGAAAAAAACCCCAAACCATAACATATGCTTAGCTGCTGCCTCATCTTAGAAGGTTCTAAATTTCCTTAGCCTCATTTATGGTGCCACACACAACTGGGCTGGCTGTCTTAACAGACATGACCCTTAATAAAGAGTAATCTCTGCTTTTTGTTTTGCTTGAGAGAGCGAAGGAGGAAGAAGGGCTGCCTTGCTTACCATAGGGAGGGTCTGGGCACAAAGTCCCATCCGGCCATAGGTAATTTCCTGGATCTCTTGAATTGAGCCTCTACCCAACAAGGAGGAGTAAGTAAGACTTTGAGGGACTTAAGCCACCTGTGTATTTTACAGACACGTACCACTTACCTGAAAGGATACAGAGGCAGCAGAATAGGGGCTCTGTCAGCAGCTGGAGACAGGCACAGCAGCCTGGTGCTGTCAGCATGCTCCTTCATCACCAGCAGACAAGGGCATCTGCCACAGATGCAGCACCTTTCTTTCTCAGAAGCTTTGCTCAGGTGTACTGTGAGCATTTCATAACCCACAGGCAGTGGACAGTAACCTCTACCAGCTACTGCAGGTGCTGCAGACCTGAGTACCTTCACCCCATGTACCCTGGAGACTGCCCAGCGTTCATGGAGAGGACAAACTGAGGTTCAAGCAGCAGCAGACGTACCCTTCATGCTGCACTGCAGGTCTGTGCAGGGAGAGCACATCCAGCTCCCTGCACATGTCCTACACAGATCATGCACATGCACCTGGACTATCTGCCCAAATACTGAAAGGGTTCACAAGGCCAGAAAGATCAAACTCTTCCTGAACCACAGTAATTCAGATGCCAGCCTTTGGCACCTCCTTATCCAAGCTTCGCTGGTCCTGAGCCTTCACCTCTTCTACAGGGAGTCTTATCCAGCTCCCCCCTAAGAAGAGCCCCAAACCCAGAAGCAGAATCTATTTCCCACTGCTGTTTCTGGCCTGCCCAGGTTGTTGTTGACTTTCCTTCATCAGCATTTACTCAACTCAGCTGCAGCCTTTCCTGGAGGCCTCACTTCACCTGGGCTGCAGTTTTTTGTAAGTGTTTCCAACCGACTGCTTGGTCATGTCAGGAATTTCAGAGGTCCCCTATTTTCCTTTTGCAAGCAGTTCTCATACAGTAGCAAATCAATACCTTCTTATCTCACTGTTAGGATATTACTAATATTTGTCCATAGTCAATGTTTTTCCTTAGAGCCAAAGTACTCGAGTTTCTTTTGCTCTTTTGGGTTATTTTTTGCAGGTCTTGAACCACATACAAGTCCTATGTTAAGCCATACAAGCAAATGCTTCCATGGACCTGGGCTTTTAGAGAGAGGCTGTTAAAACAGAGGGTTTGATGTTACGCTGGTAAATAGTAAAAAAATAATACAAAGCTGAACATTTACAGGGGAGAAAATTGTTTAATGTGAGGAAGAGTTATGGCAAGGGAACAGTATAGTATATTGTGCAGTAAAACAGGGAAGATGTTGCCCTTTAGCTTCCATCACAGAAACATGCTCTTGATTGTCCTTGTGCACTGGCTCCTTCAGAAGCTGGATAAGAACCAAAGGAAAAGATGAGAAAGGAAAGTAGTAAAACTAATAAAAATAATGTGCATCTTTTATGTGAAATTTTGCAACTTTGCCTTTGGAAAATAAGTTTGTTGTGTTTAATTTTGTTGTTGTCTATCAGCAATGAAAGAGAAGCCATCTCATCAGTAGGATCTTTTTTGAAGGGGATTAGGCCTGAGTCAATCTGGCTGTGAGAGGCCCTTGGATTAGGGTCTTTTTTGCACACAGTCTGGCATTGCTGTTTCCTTAGGAAAACAGGCTTTGGGGTTGTTTTGATGCCTGTGAGGTTGCTCCACAGGCAAAGGATGGATGTGGAACATGCAAACCAGGGACAGGGAACCCAGACAGAAGAAAGCCCTGGTCACCTGCGAGTGGAGACTGACAGACAATTGCTCAGGGAGCAAATATGATCTCTCGGTGTGATGGGTCCCCATTTCCTCTGGAGCCACGGAGCACCCTGCAGTCCATCCATGCTCCTTCTCAAAGCATTAGAGAGACAGTGCCAGTGTGTGATAGAATGCACATGATGTGTTAGAACGGCTTTGCAGATGAGTTGACCTGGTCCATTAGATTGCACCCTGGGCGATCCTGCTCCAAGAGCCTAAAAGAGAGACAGGACTAACCAGCAACCCTCAGACAAGCTGCTGTGACGTGTGTTCACAATAAATTGATGGTGGCCACAGTTTTGACAGTTAAAACCGAAACAACCGAACAATCAGAGCAAGTTTTTGTCTTGTGGCTGCAATGAATTCCCTGGTGGCTGCACACAGCCACTATTATCGTCTTTGAGAGTCACTGCCCTAAGAGATGAGTTCTTAAGAAGTGAACAAATAACTCAATTAGAAATTGAAACAGTACATTCCTGAGAGGAGTTCAGCAGCCTCTTCTCCCATTAGCAACAGTGGGAGCTGCCATGCTCTGCACATCACCCAGAGATAGCTTCTTCTCCTTTCTTCAGCAGACGGCTCTGCTGTAACTGATTTCTTCACAATGTCATCCCAATTTTCCTCTTTTGGATACCAGTTGCTGATACATGTGAATGCACTGATTTTTGGGCAAGTTTCAGCCTAGAAAAAAAAATCCTATTACACAAAGCAAAATGGAAAGGGCAGGGAATTGGAGATCAGATTTATGCGGTGATAAGTGAAATTTTGTAGAAAGGTACTTACTGAGTACTCACTTTGTGGATGAGCTTGTTCTATCAAGGAGAGAGAGAAGTAAGTAATTCTAGGATCTAAAACCATTCAAGAAATCAAACGGAGGCAGTTTGAGGATGATAGATAGGTCAATCTGAACTTCGAGAGAAGTACAGATATATTAAATTTTCTCCAAGGTAGGAAAGAAAGAGAAAAGTAGTTTTATTAAATTTATTCAGTGGGCGTGGGAAGCCTCCTGCAAGGAATAAAATGTCCTTTGAGTCTGTGTCGTGGTAGTGTGGTACTGAAAAACAGAAGGGGTGAAGGAATTGTGAACAGCTGGTGAGTGGCAGTCCTATACCAAAAGAATGAAGTGTGGAGGAGGGGAGAAAGCAATTAAAAAAACCAAAACAACAACAAAAAAGAGCTAAAATCCTAACAACAGTAAAATAAAACCCAAACAGAAAAACAAAGCTGAAGTGTTGGGAGTGTACTGTCAAACACCAGCTTCCCATGGACTGCAAGAGCAACAGAAGCCATTGTCCTCTGTTGGGGATGGGAACCATAAAAAATAAGCTGGGCTGGGAACATAGCTGCTGTGTGTTCTCAATCGCATTTCTCAACTAAGCCCAGCACATCTCTGACTCCTCAATAATGCTGGATGCTCCGCAGAGCATGAGTACATCCCTGCCTAGCTGGGGACATGATCTGTGAGCACTCACCTTCCTTAAAAAAAAAAAAATTCCCAGCAGTTCGAAGGTAATTACTTCATTAAGGCTCTCAGGTGAGAGATAAATAATTGCCCCGTGGCAGGGCGGTGGGGATGTGGGACAGGGACTGGCAGCCAAACGCGTGGTGCAGCCTGCGGCCAGCTCCAGGGAGAGGTTTGGGCTGGGGTGCTCGCAGGCGGCAGCACGCCCGGCTCCGGGGCACGCAGCTGGCACACGGCTCTGCTCGGGGCTCCTGTCCTCACAGCTGGCACACGGCTCTGCTCGGGGCTCCTGTCCTCACAGCTGCACTCCTCCCCGACCAGAGGAAGACAGAGGTTTATGCCCAGCCTCAGGCGACGTGCGCTGACTTTCCTGGCAAGCTGTCCCCGTGGCACAGCATTACACGAATTTGTCCTCGCGTGCTTCCACCTGGCACGGCAGCGTTTCAGAGGTTTGGCACTTCTGCGGGAGGGGCTGGGAGGAGCTGCCTGCTCCCGTCCGGATTGCCGGGGACTGCTCGTGGCTCGGGCAAGCTCGGCACGCTCCAGAGGACGACGGCACAGCCCAGCACTTGCCCCGTGCTTCCTATTCCTGCTGCACTGGAAGTTGGGTGAAATACTGCACAAAGGTGCTTAAAAGCGGAGGTGGTTTTTGAGAAAGGGGAGACTAAGCAGGCGGACTGAGCAACAACAGTGACACATAACATTGTGACAGATGCAGAGAGGCAACAAGGGAAAAGTTTTTCACCGCTTCTCCCAATAAAAATATTGACGGGCTTCACCTGAAATGATGAGAGAGCAAGGTCAAAACAAACAGAGGATGAATCTCTTCCCGTACAGTATCAATTATAAACACAAAGAAACAAAGCTAGACAAGAATGGTCTATAAATGCAATTCAACACAAAGACATGGATACAACATGAACTCAGGAATTCTTAAGTCACAGAATGCCAGATACCAGGAGGATACACAGAAAGAATTGTTTCCCTTTGCCTGTTCTTACACAGCTCTCTTGACCACTGTTGGAGGCTGGAAAGATCTTTACTGAACGCAAGTCTTTTTTTCTTTGTTTTTTCAATTTTCCTTTAAAACTTGGCATACTTAGTGATTAGAAAAGAACCTGTCTTTGAAATACATATATCCAAATCACATGTATCCAAAGTCCTATGTTAACCTTACTGCTACATGTTTTGACATTCAGTATTTTTAAACTTTTTAAAAGGCTTCTGCTCGTGGATGGGCTCATCTTTTTCAGACAATGATTGACAGGGGTCTATTTCAAAATACCTCCCATTAAGGGGAAAAAAAAAAAAAAGCAAAGAAAACTACCTTAATGGTGAAGCAGGGAATGACAGCAGCAGACAAAAGGTCGTTGCTTCTTTGTTCTTGAAATCTGAAGAAAATACACAGAACTCCATTGTATGACTTTTTCATGCACAACATTGTCTCCCTTGACCCCATGCACATCTGCAGCCTGAAGTCCTCTGTTATCTCTGGATAACAGCTGTTGCATCACTGATTATTCATCAGTTCCACTTTAGTCTGCCTAAGGTGCTGTGAAAAGCCCACAAGTTGCCGAGTTTAGTAAGTGAATTCAAGATAAAACCTAAAATTGCTGGGAAGAAAAAACGGGAATAACAACAGATAACTCGTACTGGACATTTTGTTTGGTTGTCTATAGCACATAGGCGTATACTTTAACATACCGGAATTGAAGGATCTTTTAAAAATCTCATGGAATTCCCTAATCTTCTCAACTAACTCCTTTATACTTTTCATTTGGCTTTGGAGAGAAAAATGCAAGGGCAAGGAACACATGCAGTCAGTACTGGAGAAACAAGCAAGCCCTTCAGTTATATGATGTGCTGAAGCAGAATTTGCAGAGCAATTAATTTGTGAGGATTTCCAGTTAAAAGAAGGGGGCCAAAGAGGTATGTGCACAACCCGGCCCCTTTGAATGCAAATACTCCTTGATCTTTATTTGGGGCAGAGGAAGTCATTTCTCTTCTGTCCTCTCACACTTGCTATGGAGACCACAATTCAGTATGCACCTCCTCCCCAGGTAATTCATCTTCTGGGCTCTTCCACCACCACCTCCCCCAGTGATTTTCCACCCCTACCACTCCCCAGTTACCAATGCTCATATTCCCACATGGGTGCTAAATCCCATCAGTTTTTCTGTCTGAAGGATAAGGATGGAAGAGGATTTCTTTGATCTCCAAGACTCTTTCATGGGTCATTAGAGAGGTGAGGATAGAAGAAGGTGAAGATTTCCAGTTTATCAGCAAAGCATTGATGGCCACCAGATTGCTGGGAATATAATAGTGGATATTCCTGAAAAAAAAAAAAGGTTTGCAGCCCAGCACTAAATTGTTAATGAGCTCCTGGTGTAAATTCATGGGGTACAGGGACCGACCCTAAGCAGGTGGCTCTGCAGTGACATGCAGCCTCCAGTTATTTACTTACAAGTAAGTTGCACGGCTCCTGTCTCTGAAATATCTGCATGCTAAATATGCGAGTTTAGATTAGTGTTATGGAGTCCACAATGTGCTGGGCATATTACCAGAAACATAAGCCCACCTTGCAAACTGTAAACCAGAGAAAATGTTTTCTGTAGGAGCCCCAGAGGAGGCATAGGCTGTATTGTGGGGTGGTCCAGAGTCCTGATACTGGTGGCTCATGTATCTTGTGGCCATCAGTAAAGGAGAATGCTTGCAAGTCCCCAGTCTTCAATCTCTCCAAATATGGGGGTGCTGCACATGCACAAATGTTGCAGGTAGCTGCCATTTGTCTGTAGGAGTTACGAGTGCCATAGCTCAGGTACAGGATGCCAACACCTAAGTCTACTGCAATGATACAGAGGGACTGAGTTAAAGGTACATGTCTAACCCTTGTTCTAAGTTCTCTAATTTGATTGCAAAATGACTTTTTTCATGCTCTCAACTTGTCTTTTGTCTCCTCCGGTTCATCTGTATCACATCCCTTGCAATTATATCACACTCCCTTCATCCTTATGCCAAGAATTTGCCAAGGACTTGCAAAATCCTCATTCCTGATTGTTTACCTGTTTGGTACAGCATTTCTGCCTTTCTCCAGAAAGCAGTTCTGCCGTAGCCTCCTTCTGTTGGGCAAAATTATGCAAATTGCATAGATTAAATTGCTGTATAATGGTTGATCAGCTTTTCCTTATTGTTTGCCATTTGCTACACAGGATTTGCGTGCATTTAAGAGTTTTATGTGTTTAATAGTTATTTAAGAGGCTTAGCATAGCTAATACCTTCAAGCAGTTCTGCCCCTGCACACTGTAGAGAAGTAAAGGCTACCTCTGGCATCGGTGGTTTTGACTGAAGGAGTTTTAAAAATTGTTTTAAAAGCATGAGTGATGAAGATGCTGGGGAGAAGATGCAGTGACTGCTGACATTGTTTGGAGAGAGTGTTGCTGTTTATCAAAACTCTCTTCTGTCTCTCTTTGATAAAAGCAGCTAGAAAGCAGACCCAGCTCCCACTGGAGGAATGGGTCCAGCAGGATGTGGGTCTCCAAATTCCATGTTTTCTATTACAGCCTGTTTCCACTCATGAACATGCAAATGCTTGGATTCACTTTGGCACGAGCATAGGCTCCTATTCCGGCTTGAGGCTGGTTGCAAGAGAACACATAGGCATTTCCTCTCAGTTGCCAGATCCTGTTCTCGCTAACATCTTGCCAAAGCATTATCATATCCCAAATCCCACGTGCCCCTGAGCAGACTCTCCCTCCCAGCTGCCTCATCCCCATTCCTTGATAGACAGACTTTCATCTCTCTCCCACTCCTTACACATCCTCAATCTTTTCCAAGAGCTGCAGCCCCACCAGAGCAAGTAGGACAGGAACAATGAGTGCTTTGCTGCCATCGAGCTGGCTTTTAGGCATCCTTGCTGGCCGTGTGGTGGAGGCCACTCCAGTGCACTCAGCAAAGCACACAGAATCCAAGCAATACCTACAGCTTTTCTGTAAGCAATTAACTGAAGAAGTCAGGTTTGGTTTTCTTAAACAAATTAGCCTTTTAGTATTGAGTTATATACACCGTTGAGAAAACAGAGAGTAAAGTAAATACGTCCTTGAAAAGCAGCCCTTCTCCCACGCAGCCCCAGAGTGTACTACTCACACATTTGCCCACTGCAAACAGATGGGCCATTTTCTTGTGTCTCTATTAGGTAATAGGCTCAAGCTGTGAACAAATAAAGCCGAAAACACCCAATATGCCAATGTGTTAATTTTGTCTTCCTGTAGGTGTCCCTGTCGATTGCAAAATTGAGGCAGCCCCAGCTTTTTAATTTCTTTTTTTTTTTTTTCCCAACAAAGAAAAGTTATAAACATTTTCCTGGGCAAAATAAATTCTGAGCATTTTTCACAGTAACAGATATATAAAAGTTGTTGAATAAGCCATATGTGAGAAACAACAAAACTAACTCTAACAACTAGACTGTCTGTAGCTGAGTTATTCATTTAGACAGCTGGATTCTCCACTAAATTGTACATCTCTATACACATTCTTTACCAACCCAAAGTTTTAATGATATGCCTAGAACTATTGTATCTAATGTGCAAATGAATACACACGGTATATATAAATATTTGTCACTTGCATGTGGCACATGATGCACTTCACTGGTGTATAGCTCAGGGCAGCATCTGGCTCAGGCTCCACAGATCCTAAAAACTAGTAACGTGTGTGAATGGTTCATCATTACTTCAATGCACCAGACTGTCCCCATGCTTGCACTGGCGCTGCCAGAAGGTTTCCACAGGGAACAAAATGGAAGAGAACAACTGTTAAAGAGGTCTAGATATTGACTAAAAAACCACTAACCACTCAATATTCTTTTTCCAAGGTACTCAGTCCAGTTCTGCAGTTTTACTTATTTTGCCTGGAAAGTCTTTCTCCTTGCAGAGTCGAATTCTTCAGCCCAAGGAGGAGCAAGTGCTGAGTGCCGCAGGGATTTGTGTACTTCCCAACACAAATTCCACAGTTCTTAATGCACTCAGGCCTGTACCCAAGAGATATAAAGGTGCTTCTCTTTCTTTAGAGCTTAACCTGATTAGAGTCACTCCTATGACTCTTAATTTACCACTATCAAACTGCCTCTCCTATTGTTATAACCTTTCTTTCTTTCACGAGGGCTCTTTGGAAGCTTTTCACATACTTGTTAAATGCTCTTGGTCACAAAGCCTGCTCAAAGTTCCCTTGATCATGTCATTGCTATGGTGTAAAATTGAATTACTTTTACAATGCGTGCTGTACCCTGGCAAAGCTGAGCCTTTCCCACAGTTAACAGAGGTGGAAGGACTCAAAAATAGATGAATAAGGGAGGACCAAAACAAGTGAATTTTCATTAAAAGGGGGAAAATAACTTTTTCTTGAAATGCAGGGTCAAGCTCAAACAGCTCTTTAGTAAGTGTCTGCCAGACACATTATATCACTGTTTCAAAAGAGAAATGTACTGCTGGGGAGGGGTTAATAAGAGTGAAAAGTAAAACATTTACAGTTTGCTTGATTGGTTTTTTGTGGTGGTTATAGACAACATCTTGTCTCTCCGGAAGAATCAAGAACATGAACAGCTTTTTTGTTGTGGAAAATGGCTGTGGGATATTGTAGGGCTGTGGATCGCAAAGTTAGTTCTCATCCTTACTTGTGTCCTTTTTATAGGATTGGACATCAAATGAATGAGGTTATCCAAACCAGAAATAAGTACTAAAACTAGGCAAGCATGCACTGAGAGCATACTCCCCATAGCCCCAGAAGAAACCCTCTCACACATCCGTTCCCGGAAAATAAGCCAGGCTTTGTTACTCATATTGTATCGCCTAAATAAAGGACTTTGATTAGCCCTGCTTGTTCCAGATTCTTGTTACACAGTACATAGCAGGGCCAGACTGGCAGCCCATTCCTTCCTGCTGGAGATAGCAGAGTGCCCCTTGGAAGGCAAGGCTCTCTTTGGGAGAAATCTATGGTGTTGCACTGTCTACAGGTGTGAAACACATGCAGCAAAACACAGGAGATGGCTAACATCTTTTTTGAGTTCAGCACAGTCCTCCAGTGACTCCATTGACCAACTGTTTTACCTGGTGTCAAGAACTCAGGCTAATTTTCCTTACTCCTCTGGTTTTGGTGCCCGACCTGTTCTTTGCTATTATATTGTGAAGCTCACGGTCCCTTCTATCATAGCCACAAGTGGCTTCCTTCACCTTCAGGTTTTCACGTGCTTAGCAAGCACATTCAGTCCTCAAGCCAGCAGGCCGGGGCCAGCAGGAGCTTGTGGCCAGGGGTGCAGCAGTCATGGCCAAGGCCCTAACTGGAGAGGGTCCACATGCACCCATTCTTATCTTTGGGGACTCAGGCTCAGTCTCAGGAGTCCATAAAGTTCATGACGGTCCCGAGTGGTTTCAGTCCTGCCTTTTCTGTAAAAGGGGCTGTGCTGCCCTATCACAGGGTAAAAGCCATCTTACAGAAGTGGTGTTCTTGCAGATATATATTCTGCTAAAAACATGCTTTTGTGAGAGCTTGGTCCTGCCAAGAAGGGTGATTTCATTGTATTATTATCATGAAAGGTGTTTGTGTGGAGCTGCTTCCACAGTGCCCCGCCCTCTGATGCAGGCACAGCACATCTGGACAGATGTGACCCTTCTGCTGCTCAAAGGGATTCCCAGTTAACCAAGCAGCAAGGAGAACAATGGGAGCAACACCCTTTTGACTTGCAGGGTTTTCATCTTTCTTTTGCTTCCCCTGGATTTTCTAAGGCAGGCTGTGAATACTGAAGTGTCACCACTTGCACTTAAAGCCTTTGCAGGTGATAGTGAGATGCTTGTTCACACCAATATGAGAGGAACCCCCCAGCAGGAAGTCAGTTCTTTCAGACCTCTTTAGAAATGTGTGATAATATTATAGTGTATCAACACTTTCTCCCTCCCCTCTCTGCCTCTAATTTCTCTTAAACAAGGCTGTGTTAGTCTCCATGTTTTGATGCTGCTGCTGACATAGATCTCCTGTCTTTAAATTTGTCTGTTTCACACCTCGCTACTCAGTGCTTTGAGGACAGGTTTATGCATTCAGTCTACACCTAGCCTGCTGTGTTGCACTCTCTGTGATGCTTTTTTCCCACATGTTTTGGAAAAGACACATTTGGTGATAAGATATGCAGGCCTTTTTGTGTTCTCTTTCTTTTTTTTCTTTTCTTCCCCCTTGTGCCTTGCCTTCTCTGTAAGTGTTGGTTCATATTTAAAATTTGCACGTATGAATCACATTTCTCCTATTCTTACTATGTTCAGATCCAGTCAGATTTTTTTTTTTTTTTTAACACAACCAGCTTTTATTATGTACCATAATTCTGAAGTTTTCCAGGAAAGGAAAGCCCCAGGTTCAAGATCCTCTCTGGAGTCAATGGCAATTTGAATGTGAATCCACATCCCAAAGGAACACACTTACTGTCAAAATGATGTTTGTTCTATGTATGTATTTGTTTCAATTACCAATCCACTAAATAACCTTTGAAAGATTGTTTTATCTTGATGTGCAATAAAGTTGAAGGGTTTGAGAAGAGGTTCCCGGCCAGCTCTATTTATGTCACTGTAGTCTCTGAGTTTCTCTGAGAGGTTGATTAATTTGCTCATGCAGTCCAGCAAACAAGGCAACAGCATGTCATCTTGGGTTTAAAGCTGGGAAATAAAGACATAGAGGACAGGTTAAGCAATTCTCCCAAGGTCAGACTCAAAACAGGAATGTGCTCTGCCACAAGGCCAAATGGCAACGTGTCATACCAGCACCACAAGTGCCCTGATTGCACCACAAACCTGAGACATGAGAGATGAAGGGCTTCAGACCCTAGACTTTGGCTTGGTTGCACTCAGTGCTACTGTTTTGTAGCTTCTGCATCTGTTTGATGCAGATGGGAAGCAGCTCGGGAGGAACTTATGTGTGAACAGGTAAGTGTGTGGCTAAATCCACACCTCTGAGAGCTGAAGAGGACACCTCTGTTCATTCCTGACCTGTAAAGCAGAGTGAGTAACTCAGATTAGGTTTGAAGTGTCTCTTTGGTGACAGGAGATAAGGTCCCTGTGGCTTGCTTAGGGGAACACAAATTATGTACAGTGAAAGGCCTGGAGGGAAGGAGGGCAAACTGTAATGAGAAAGACAATACATTCAGTATTGCCCTGACCCTGTAAAAGAGAAAGGGGGCAGTGACCAAAGCCCTTATCTGGATTAGATCCAGAGATTTCGTTGAGGCAGCAATAAGATAATCTTCAAAGCTTAAATTCTGGCTTCAATATTTGTTTTCTCATCTTGGGTAAGAGCTGGTTTGAGGACACTGCTTCAGGCACACCTTGAATACAAAATAGCGTGAAATTCAAAGTGATCAAATAAACAGATAGAAATAAGTCATTTGGGAGATGAGAACTTTAACCAACATTGAATGAAATTATACAGAAATTCCAAGATCTGTCAAGTAGGGTGTCTTAACATATTTTATCATGGTCAAATGCCTATTAGCATGGGCCTTTCCAGCAAGTGTCTTTTGATGAATTAGAAAGAATTGGCAAAAGAGCAGTTCTCATGGCTCTTTCAAAAACTCTTGATTTTTAAAAACTTAAGTAATAGTTGGATTTCTGCCTGAAATCCTGTATCACAGATTGTCTCTCCCAGGGTGAAACCCTGTGTTCTAACATGTGCACATCTTTGCTATATCCAAGTCCTTTATTGTTATGGATTATTCTTTTTAGAGGTCCCTGAGGACTTTTAAGTAATTTTCTTATAATTAAGGGTACATGGTGAAGCATGCACAACAGCACTCAAAATGGAAATGTTCCTCAAGCTGCATTATCTGGCACACTCTTTCTGAGGGGTGTCTGGTTTGGGCTGTAGGGTTTTTCTAGTTCGTGTTTGTAGAGTTTGTCTTACATCAAAAGGGAACCAAGAGAAAAGGGAACAAAATCTTAAACCCATTCTCTTTCCTCTGCCACTACTGTGAAATATGTTCCCAAGAATGGGAACAAGAATGAGAGCAGGTCAAATTATTCAGCGTTGGTATATAAGTGCTCTGGGAAGGGTTACCAGGGCATTTCCATTATTTGCTGTGGTTGTTCAGTGGTTGTGACATTTAGAGGGCACTTTGAAGAAAATAGCCCGGCTGGTAAATGACAGCAGAGAAAGGGGAAGGAAAGCAAATGGAGAGGAGGGAAGTTCACAGAGATTTCCTGACAAGATGAAAGGGGGAAGAAAACTCAGTGAGTTCTTATTCAAAAACCATTTTGGTGGCCTCTGTTTGAATGAGAGAACTGTTTCTTAGAATGCTTAACAACTACTTGGTCCTGTCCAGGAGTATGCTTCACCAAATGTCTGCTGTGTTTAACACCACAGCCAACTTTGTAATGTGTGATGAGAATTATTTTTACAGCTGAGCTTCTTAAGAGAGGCCCACGTGTGTAAATCCTGGTGGGTTTTAACATACCTCTGTTGCACTAAAGAGAGAAACACTGATCTTCACCAGGATTTATGAGGTACACAAAAGTATTAACATCTGATGTTTAAGCCAAATAAAAAGCAGCCTGAGAACCTGGTGTCCTCTTCGGGGAACTCAGAGTGTGCATGTGTTGAAACAAGGACAATGACAGTACTTTCCCTGTTGATTCTCAGCACAGTTTTGGCCATGTTACATCCAAATCCTTACACAGACAGTTGCTAATGATAAGATATCCTCTGTCCTTTGCTCATACCAACAAGCAAACAGTTGAAAGCTCTAGCTGTTGCTGAAACAATGGTGAAATGGGCAGTGGAGTTTGAAGGAAAAGAGGCCCGAGCCCTTCAGCAGTGCCTCTATGCCCTGGGCAACCTGGCCTCCTGTGTGTTCATTGTAGCCTCTTTGTCCATGTGGAGCTCTTCACCCAACCATCAATAGACTGAAGGGCATAATTTCCCAACCTGCCCTGTTGGTTCCCCATGGGATTTACTAGCTCCCTCCTTCTGGTGATCTCATTTCCATGTGTATGGGATGAGGTGAGAGCATGGCCATTTCAAAGCCTCGGAAATAGACCTCCAGCACTGGGGTGCTGAAGGAGGACAGTGGAATCAGCATGAGAATGTTATCCTAACACCTTGGCAAGAATGAGAGCCCTCACACAAATGTTTATTCAGAAGCAGAGGGATGGCCCTGCTGCAAAAATAAAATGCTGGCAGCATTTTATTTTTCGCTCTTAGAAGTGTGAAAGGGGGATGGGTAAAGAAATTTACAACTTTAATTCCCCCTCTGAGACCTACAAGATGCTACAGAGTTGTGGAAACGCAAAAGGCTTTTAAGATGAGAGAGGGAGTTCACTGCCCACGATGAGCTTAAACCTGCAGCTTGTTCTTCTGACTGTGCTTGGAAAGAATTCAGACATAAAGTTGATGTCAGCAGAAGATGGATCAGAAAAGAGCAATGGGATTTTGCCCAAGTCATGGCTTTCAGGATCAAACAAGATCATTCTTGTTTGTGTCTGGAAATGCTCAGCAGCCTGATACAATGTGGCCACAGAGATGTGCAAGGGGTGAGGTATCTACCAGGAGATCAGCAAACCTGGTCAGGTAATGAAAGTTATCCTCTGCCTAGCAAAAGCTGTGAGGACTGATCGGGTGTTCTTGAGAGAGCACAAGGCCTGCTAATTAGTGTCAGACACTAATGAAAGGCTGGCATGGTGATTGCTGCTGAGCCAAAGCAGTGGCTGCTCCTGCTGCTGCTGCTCAGTGCAGGGTGCAGGAGAATGTAGAGAAAAGGTCTTGTGTTCTGAACAAGCCCAACCTGCCCTCAGCTGTGTCCTGGGAGCTGCCTTCAGCTTCCAATAATTCTTCTCTCTCTTTTCTTCCATCTATAACAAGAGCAGGACACATGGTTTTCCACATTAACATATTACACATTTCTCCTTCATGAGTGCACATATGTGATATTTCTAAACATTTTGCCCAACTTTAGGAGAATTTTGCAAAAAACCAATCCTTGTCTGCCCCCACAGTATCTCTTGGGAGACCATCCTGTATGTATATTTGACTTGCACGGAGCAATACCCAAATATAGTCAGAACATACTGCAGACAGGTGTATTTCATACCCAGAAAGTCTGTGACATTTTTCTGACCCGAGCAATTGTGTCCCAATGATCCTCAGCCATGGAACTTCAGCCCATTCTTCTGTACTGAGAAGGGTTTTGACTTTGGGAGCATGATAAATTGCTGTGCCCTGAAGGAGATTAAAGCAGGTAAACAGACAGCATGGCCTTATTTCTCACACAATTCACACAAGTGAGTTCACCCAATTTCTAAGGTTTACCTGCTTGTCTGTGATAAGCAGTTTGCATTAGTTTCCCATTTTAAACACCAGCCTCTGGCTACCTTGTGTTAAAGGGTCATGCCTTTACTCCAGATCAGTGAGTCCATCCCATGAGCATGCTTCTGTCCAAAGCCTGACCAGCTGAGGAGGACCTGAAGGGATAAGCCTAGCATAGTAGCTTGTTCTTATTGACCAAGTGAATGGAATAACTTCTGGAAGAGACTGGCTTTCCCCCAGCTTGAGCAGAAGCAAAGGAACCACGAGGCTGACTGGAATAACACACCTCAGGGAACCAGGCCATCACCAGGCTTCTAGCTTGTGTCAGAACTGCAGGCTCCCTTTATAGTCAGAGACAAAACAGGCACAGTCAGGCTCCTGCAGGAGAATATTTTCCCACCTATTTTAGGAGGGGCTGAACTGCCCTCTGAAATTACCTGCTGTGTCCTGGACTGGCAAGAGAAGAAAGACAGACTACCAGTTTGGATCTGCAGCTTTCAGCCAGCCAGTGCTGGATGAGTGCCCTTAGGTATCGTAAGTTAGATGCCTCCAGTCAATTGATGGGAATCTGGGCAAAATGCCTTTGTCAGCCTCAGAGAGGAGCTTCACATTTTCAGAACTGAAACCCTTTAAAAAAGAATCAGAAAAAAATAGCAGAAGAGATAAATTCATATTGCAGACTACTTACTGGACACTTATATCTTCAAATTGAATCATCTTCAGCTATGTGACAGCAAAACAAGAGCAACCAGAAACAGCTGCAGTGATTTTTGTTGAAGGACTAAGCCTTCCAGCCTGGGCTGAGATCTTGCACGCAGCCTGGTCACTCTGGCTAGTGCTAATCTCATCAGCATCTTGGAAGATCAGATGATAAGCTTGCACATCCACATGGAATTTTCCGCAACAGCCACAGGCAAAAGTTATTTTCAGTGATCCAACCTCAAACTTCCTATCAAGGCATTTCAATTCCCGTATAACTGAAGACAGAGCACAGCTGGCTACTGCTTTTGGGGGTAGTAAAACTGTATGGAAAACTGAGGTTGTAGATATAAAACACTCAAATAATTACAATTAGACTCAAGACGCTCTGAGTTCTGTGCCTGACTAGGAAGAATCATGTGCAAACAACTGATAGTGAACCAAAGAAGCATTATACATTCTTCACAATGTTATGAAGAAGCAGTCCTGATTTCCTGACAAACTATCAGGCTCAGCCCATAGCTGAAGATAGTGTCAGGCAAACTGAACTGATGGTCTGATCTGGTGCAGCAAATCCCACTTTGTTTTGATTTCATCCCCTTTTTTTCCAGCAGCAATAGTTAATGTTTGATATGCAGGGCACAGGGATAATTATCGCCACATCTGTTTTCTCAGTTACAGACTGCATTTTTAGCCATGTAATCACTTACAATTGGATGGAGGATTCTCAGAATATGTTTATCAAAGATGAGTATTGAGAGGCATCTGTTTCATTTAGTCTGGAATGAAAAAAAAAAAGAGTCAAAATTGAATACTTACCCTGGAGCAATGCTGAAATTATGCTACATACTAAAGTCCAAGCTACAGCTCTATTAAATCAACTTTTAATGCCTTCTTGTTAAATCTACTAACCTTTCCTGCTCCAGACATGGCCAGATTTCATGAGCATCTTTGCCAATACTAGGAAGCAACTGATGGTAACCAAGAATAGAATGCAGCAAAATTTAATTCCCAGAGTCAAACCATCTTGTATTTTCTACTGTTATAATAAGCAAACTATAATTAAGTGTACTAAGGAAAGCCCTGGCTTGCAGAAGCTCTGCACAGACTGCAAAAGCTCTGAAGGGCAGGAGATGCTTTATTTGACAGCTTCTGCTAGAGAAAATAAAAATAAATACTTACAAGGAACATTCACATAACCCCTTGCTCATTTCAGAGTCTGTGGTTTGCAGATCATTGCAGACAAACTAAAATTGCAGTGCTTGGCTAAGTGAATTCCCACATATCTGTCACAAAGTCTTCTTGTTCTTTGAAGACAGAGGAAGTTTCAAGTATTAAAATCATCTTTAAGATCTTTACGAGGCAATGTGACAAGGTAGTTGGTGCTTGCAGGGAGATGAAAAACCAAAGTATTTTGTTTTGCAGCTATTCTGATCTATCTATCTATCTATCTATTATGCTACTGGTAAAACACCTTGGTACATGGAGTTACTCTCTTCTCACCCATCTGTTCTCCTCTCAACCCTCATCTTCCCCACAGCTCCTGGTAGAGTTCCTGGTAGAGAACCTTGGGCTGCAGAGCAGAGACATCCATTGTTTGAGAGTTGACACTTCACAGGTCTCGGTCGTGCCTCAGCTGTACCCCACTCTACACTGCTCAGTGGCCTGTAGAGGTGTCGAGGTCCCCAGATCCAAACCCTGAAGGATCAGGTGGGATAAGTTAAAAACCTCTCTTCCTGTAGGGAAGATCAGAAGTTGCTTTGCATGAGTTTTGTGTCTGCATTAAAACTCTTAGATGTGTGGTGACTTCCAACAGGATCTGGAGCTATCTGTCTTTCTATCTATCTATCTATCTATCTATCTATCTATCTATCTATCATCCATCCATCCATCCATCCATCCATCCATCCATCCATCCATCCATCCATCCATCCATCCATCCATCACTACCAGTGTTAACTGGTGTTAATAAACCACTGCATAATATTTCAGTATTTAGAACACCCAGTACTGAGAGGTCAGATTTAAATAGAAGCACATGTTTCAAATTCAAAAAAATGACCACCAAAGGTTGACTACATGTTAGTCTCTCAGCTGGCTGCTGCCAGTGTGATGAACTAAGCAATTCCATTTTTTAATGCCATGTAAATGATAGCGCTGTGTTGTGATACATCAATTAAGTTCTTTGAATAAATTAATCAGAAAATCCTGTAAGGATGCTTCTTTGCTTTCTAAAGGGAAAAAATAGTAAACCCAAACACATCCCCAGGCTTTGTGTTTATCTGGTGGTTTGTTTTCCTCTGGAGTTAATTCATGGGTTGAAATCTCCATGCATATATATTCACACATGTAAATAAGGAATGAAAGGCTTCACAATCTGTGTGAAAGGCCTCAAAACACTTCTCATAATTTAACTTAATAGATGCTAGCAACATGCCAACTAAATAAAGTGCCTTACACACATTTAGATGAAGCATCAGTTTTGCAGCTGACTGACTACTGCTCCATTATTTCTACTAATTACATATTTATCTGCCTTAAGGAGCAGTTTTACTATTGATTCAACTAGAAACAGCTTGCACAAAGCCAAAAATAAAGCAGCATTATGAAGTCAGACTTTTAGATGCAAATACAGGACTCAGTTAGCAGGGTATAAAGCAGCAGAGTCATGTAACTTCAGAAAGAGCTGCACCACCTCGTGTGACAACCAAAATTGTTTCATCTCAGGTTTTAACATAAAAGCACAGAAGTTGATTACAATCAGAGGAACTTAGGAATAACACAGTACATGTGAATGTCCTGTGGCAAATGTAAACACATCAGTGCTACACAAAAGAACAAGAGTCAGATTCATAAATGCTGAGTATTGCTCAACATGATACGAAGAGCTTGGGACCTTCAAAAGGGATCAATGCTGTATTTTGAACAAACCCTAATTTCTCAAAAATTAATAGACTCTTCTTTTGCTTAATTACTCACAGAATGATCTGAAATCAAATCTTGGTTATGCCTGAGTTTTGCTGTAGTGTGACCCATGTTCAAACATTATAAGAGTCAACACCCTTCCTAGCCAAGTCTGGATTTCTGCAACAAACTTACATCTTTATGTATAATTTAAATCCTGAATTCCATTTATATAAATTAAGTCATGATTTTCAGTGCTTACAGCTTCACTGGAGTGGCTCTGGCTATCTGAGGAAATGAGTGCAATGTTTATCTGTTGCACAGAACTCTCAGACGCTGATTTTGCTCACCCATCTCCAGGTATAAGCTACTTTCATTAACTCATGAAAGGTGCATCCTATCCTTTGTCTTCCCCAAACAACCATACAAACCAAAAAAAAATGGAAAAAAAGCAAACATTATCATATGCAGTGAATCCAAATCTCACCTGGCATGGGACAAGACACTGATGCTGAAATTCTATGGAGTTGCGCTGATTTAGGCAAACAAAGAGACTAGATGCTAAAATGCTGCAGTTTCAAAATATGTCCCTGTAATGTTCTCCAAGACTTAAAACCCACAAGCAAACATCACAGCCAGGTCAGGCAGCAAAAGTTGAGGTCCTGCTGGTGACAAGACTTTGGGAGGCTGCCTTACAGTGTATTTGTACATTTGTACATTTGTATCTTTCTTTCTTTCTCTCTTTCT
>VZRV01006174.1:0-38807 GCA_013398115.1 Falcunculus frontatus
AAACCTTCCCTTCCCTTCCCACAGCACGAGGAGCAGCAGAGGCTGCAGTGGCTGAAACATCCCGGGGGTTTCAGCACTGCAGCACAAATCCAATCCACAGCCCCATGGGAAGGAATAGAATTGTCTCTCCCCAACCAACCCAGCGTTCTCCAGCCATCCCCAGTCCTGGTTCCAGCATCCATCTGGCTGAAGGGGTGTCCAGAGTCCTGGGTGCAGGTGTGGGATGTTGGGGTGCAGGTGTGGGATGTTGGGGTGCACTTTTTGGGGTGCAGGGGGACATTTCACATGGAGCTGAACCGTGCGGTGCTGCAGAACCGCTGTCCCTCCCCTGGCCGGGGTCCCACATCCTGTGGGGACAGGGGGTCTGGGCTGCCCTGGGGCCAGGCAGGGTTCCCCGAGGGGCATTGGGGACAGGGGGTCTGGGCTGCCCTGGGGCCAGGCAGGGTTCCCCGAGGGGCATTGGGGACAGGGGGTCTGGGCTGCCCTGGGGCCAGGCAGGGTTCCCCGAGGGGCCGTGGGGCAGTGGCTGCCACAGGCTGGGCTGGGTGGGCACTGATGGAGCACGGGACCAAGCTGCCCTGGCCAGGGTGGGCAGCAGCTGCAGAGCTCCTGCTGGGCCCTGCACTCCTTCCCAGGGGAGCCCCCATCTGCCAGGGAACCTCAGGGGCCTGCTCCCTCCATCCCTCCCAGGGCCACCCCCACCCCGGCCAGCGCCCCTGTCCCAGGCAGCAGAGGCAGGACACGTTCCATGGTTTATTTCCAGTGTGATGGATTTCTCAGGACGCCACGGGGGGATGTGGGTGCCCACTCTGGTACAGTGGGACAGGGGCTGGGACCCCTGCAGCTGGGCGGGGGTCCTGCTGTCGGGCACCTCTTCCCCAGTGATGGTGCAGCTCCCACCCTGCGGCTCTGGGGGGCACCGAGGGCATTTTGGTGTTTTGGGATGTGTCACCCTCACACATGGGATGTGGCACCCGCAGCCAAAGCTGTCCCCGGGGTGTCGCAGTGCTGGGTCTGCAGAGCCATCAGGCAGCGTTGCCCAGGACCAGCACGCTCATGAGGAAGACCATGAGGAAGAAGACCCACATGAAGAAGCGATCCATCACCTTGGCCACCTTCTTCCACTCGCCGGTGCGGCGCTGGTTGGCGCGGTGGCGCCGGAAGCAGCCGGCGATGTACCCAACGTTCCTCAGCAGGGTGTCGTGGTGGCACAGGCAGTGGTCCCAGGGGCAGCCCCCCGCCTCGGTGCCCACCTGCCCCTCCCCGGGGCTCTCCCCCAGCCCCCCGGCGTTCCCCACACCCTCCCGCCCGCCCAGTGCCCGCTGGGGGCTCTTGCAGCTCTCGCCCACCTCGTAGACGCAGCAGAGGCGGGCCATGTGGTGCAGGATGAGCCGGCGTGCCCAGGGGGGCACAGGCCGGGCCCCCGGCCCGCAGTGGTGCACGTTCATGATGAAGATGGTGAGCGCGGTGGAGGCCGTGATCATGGTCATGGTGGCGATGTAGTACTTGCCTGCAAGGACAGCGGGCACTGACAGGGGGCACAGGGGTCCTGCACCCCACAGGGGGTCCCCCCACTGTGCCACAGCCCCGAGCCCAGCACTGGCACTGCCCAGCCCTGGCACAGAACCCCCCGGTCCCGGGCGCCGCCGGGGCTCACCGATGAGCGGGACGCTCTCCGAGGGGGGCATGCTCTCGGCCACCAGCAGCTGGAACACGGTGAGGGCCAGCAGCACCGTCACCCCCAGCGACACCTTCTCCCCCGAGTCGGCCGGCAGGTAGAAGCCCAGGGGTGCCAGGAAGGAGACCATGATGCAGGGCAGGAGCAAGTTGAAGATGTAGAAGGAGGCGCGGCGGCGCAGGAGCAGGGTGTAGGTGACGTCGGGGTAGGGCTCGGAGCAGCAGCCGTAGGTGATGACGTTCCTCGTGGCCGGCATGCCCAGCACCTCCCACTCCACGTTCTCCACGAAGTCCGTCAGGTCCCCGGTGTCCAGCTGGTTGCGGAGGTCGATCTGGTTCCCGTTGTAGGTCCAGGAGCCGAAGGTGAGGCGGCACCGCTGCCCGTCGAAGGGGAAGTAGGACACGTCCACCTTGCAGGAGCTCTTGGTGATGGCGGGCGAGTCCCACATGATGTGCCCGTCGGAGCGCAGCACCACGTTGGTCTCCATGGAGCCGCCGAAGTGCTCGTCGGCGCTGGGCAGGGAGGGGTGGCCGTGGGGCCGCGTCCCCTCCCCGCGCCACTTACAGCTGTCCCCTCGGTGGTGGGGGGTCGGTCCCACGCACACCTGGCTGCTGCCAGCACCCCCCGCCCCACATCTCCCTGCATCTCCCGCTGCAGGACCCTCCTGCTCCCACCCCAGGGCTGGCATCACCCCGTGCAGCCCCCAGCCCCAGCCGGGCCCCCTGGGATGTGTCCCGGGAGCAGCAGGGGGGCCCAAGCACCACGCACTTGTTGTAGAGGATGATGTCAGGCCGCCAGACGTAGCTGCTGGGGATGCGGATGCTGTCGATGCCGCCGTACCCGTCCTTGTCCCAGGTGAGGTGGGCGTCCAGCCAGGTCTGGCGGACCCACAGGTAGGAGGTGAGGACCTGGTTCCTCTCGTCCTGCCGAGGGGAGAGGGTGGGGAATGGACCCCGCTGCCACCCCCGCTCTCCTCAGCCCCCAGCCCAGGGGCCTCTCCGAGTGCCCCACGGAGCTGAGCTGGATCCGAGGGGGTCGTGCTGGCTTTGGGGGGGAACCGGGCTGTCTGCAAAGTGGTCTGAGCTGACTCCAGGGCAGCTGGGCTGCTTTGGGGCTGGATCCGGGCTGGTTTCAAGGGCTGAGCGTCAGCGTGGGGTCGGGCCGGACCCGCGGCGGGGAGCAGAGCTCGGTGGCGGTGCCGTGCCCGGGCACTCACCATGTCGATGATCTGGGACAAGGTGACCTGGAGGGTGACGTTGAGCGCCCGGTCCGTGTCCTCCACGGGGCGCAGGGCGCTGGAGTAGTTGGCGAAGAGGTCGTGGAGCAGTTTGTAGGCGAGCCTGCCCTGCGCCCCCCGGCAGCCTGGGGAGACCCGGAGCGGGGGCTGGAGGGGCCGGGCTGCAGCCGGACCCCTCCCGAGGGATCCCCAGGACCCGGCCGCGGTGACCCTCCGGCAGCTGGGAGGGGCAGGGGAGCACGACGGGACCCCCGCCCCTCCTCACCGCCAGCCCGAGCCCCCCGCCCCCGGCATTCCCTGTGTGCGGAGGATGCTGCTCCAGGGACCGGGGCCGCCCCCCCGCACCCGGAGCGGGGTCCGCGCCCCTCGAGCCCCCCCTGCTCACCCGGGGCCGGGAGGACGCCGGCGAGGCAGAGGGCGAGGCACAGGCGAGCTCCGGGCTCCATCCCGCCGCAGGTGCGGGGACGCGGGGGGGCCGGGTGACGTCAGGGCGGGGACAGGCAGGGGGGGCACGGCCCCCAGGCACCCACGGCCAGGGGTCACGGTGGGTGACCCCCGGGGGGCCCGGCTGGGAGGCGGCAGCGGCCGGGATGGGCTCCGGGGGCAGCCGAGCCCCGTTTGGGAGGGGTTTGGGAGGCGCTGCCCGCAGCCTCGCGGTGCCTGTGGCTGCCCTGTCCCTGCCCCTGCCCCTGCCCCTGTCCCTGTCCCTGCCCCTGTCCCTGCCCCAGCCATAGCAGGGGCCTCCAAGCCGCACGGCGACACCGGGGCCGTGCGGGAGCCGAGGGCGGCTGGGGCGGCCCTGGCGTGGAGTGACCCCCGTGCGCAGCAAGGGACATCCCGCCGTCCGCTCTTACGAAAGAGCACGGGAAGGGAAGAGGCCGATTATTCCCATTCGATGAGGAGAAAATCCCGGGAGGTTGAGGGACATGAGCCAGGAGACAAAGCAGCGAGGGGCAGCAGCGCCTGGCACAGGGATGCCGGAGCATCCCCAGCTCCAGCCCCGGGGAATCCGCCGGCTCCGCTCCCCCAGCGGCTTCTGGCACCTTTCCCACGCCGAGCCCCGGCGGCAGATGCCGAGCGGTTTTGAGGCCGGAGGTTTTGTTTCCAGGCGGTGAATTATTCATCCCAGCCCGGCCCGCCCGGGCCGGAGCCGCCGGGGCCGCTCAGGCCCAATTACAGTAATGGAAGGAGGCGAAGCCGGAGTGACCCGGCCCCTGCACACAGCCAGTGTCACCTGAACGTGCCACCGCAGCCAGGGACAGGGACACCTTCCACCATAGCAGGGGCCTCCAAGCCCCAGTGTCCAGCCTGGCCTTGGACACTGCCAGGGATCCAGGGGCAGCCACAGCTGCTCTGGGCACCCTGTGCCAGGGCCTCCCCACCCTCCCAGGGAACAATTCCTTCCCAAGATCCCATCCAGCCCTGCCCTCTGCCACTGGGAAGCCATTCCCTGGCTCCTGGCCCTCCAGGCCCTTGTGCAAAGTCCCTCTCCAGCTTTTACACGAGCCCTTCTCAGGACCAAAAGGCCACAACCTGGTTATTCTGGGTTTCCCACATCCCATCCTCGAGATAGGGGTGACTTTTCCTTCCAAGATTCTGAAGGAGCCTACGCTGATCCCCACTGAAGGCAGGTGGGACTGTATCAGACATTCCTGGGCTGTGCTGTGCCCCCACCCAACCAGCCCAACCACCCCGGGGTGACACAGCAAAGAACACGCACCTACAAACCCAAACCCAGCCTTAAAAAGCAAAGGAACCCATGGGAGTACTATAAACATTTTATTTATTGTTTTCAAAAAGACAGGAAAATAATCTAGAGCATTTATTTATATTTTTTTGATAAAAACCTTTCGATACTCCTCATGCATAAAGACCTTCCAAGAGCACGGGGCAGTGCCGGGGCCGAGGCCACTGGGGCAGGAGCCCGGAATGGGAGCGGAGCGATTTCGGAACGAGCGGCTCCGCGCTCGCGGCTCGTCCCAGAACTAGTCCTGGTTCAGTCCTGGCCAGGCTGAGGCGCGGCCGGCCGCTGGGCGGGCGGTCAGTGCGCGGCCAGGGCCAGCTCGCGCAGGTAGGCCTGGGTGAGGCCGCGCAGCTCCTCCAGGGCGTAGTCCTCGGGCATGGGCAGGCGGCCGATGTGCGGGGCCAGCAGCCGCAGGGGCACGCGGGGCTCCGCCGGCTCCGGGCCCGGCTCCGGGCCCTGCTGCAGGCTCAGCACCACCCGCAGCACGTTGGCCACGCGTTTCGCCATGTCTGCAAGAGAGGCACGGAGGGCTCTGCGTGTGCTCCGCTGTGGGAGCGCTCCGGAGCAAACCCGCGGGGAGGGGACCGACGGGCTGGGCAGCAGTTTGGGAGTGAAGGGGACCAGGAGTCTTCTCCCCGTCCCCTCCCTCAGCACAGGCAGTGCAGCCACAGGGGGAGAGGAAACAGCCTCAGGCTGTGCCAGGGGGAGTTTAGGTTGGATATTGGGGAAAGTTTTTTCCCCCGAAAGGGCTGAGGCTGGAGAAAAGGAGGCGCAGGGGGGACCTTGTGGCTCTGCACAACCCCCTGACAGGAGGGGGCAGCCGGGGGGGGGCGGGCTCTGCTCGCAGGGAACAGGGACAGGAGGAGAGGGAACGGCCTCAGGCTGGGCCAGGGGAGGCTCCGGTTGGATATTGGGAAAATTCCTTCCTAGATAGGGCTGTCCAGCCCTGTCACAGCTGCCCAGGGAGGTTTGGAGTCTCCATCCCTGCAGAGATTTCACAGCCCTGTGGATGTGGCACTTGGGGACATGGGTCAGGGGTGGCCTGGGCAGTGCTGGAGAATGGTTGGACTCAATCTGAAAGGCCTTTTCCAATGTAAATGATTCTGTGAATTTGGGATGCACCTGCAGGCCAGGTGTGAGCCAGGGGGGAAGTGGCTGTCCCAGGGAGCTGCTGGACAGGGATGTCACCATACCTGACTGAGCCAGGCGGTCCTTGGCGTTGTGGCACTGCAGCTGCTCTATCCTGTTGCACAGGGACGTCACTTTGGTGTGTAACCGCTCCAGCTCGTAGGTGGAACAATCCAGCTGGAAGCAAACAGGAGTCAGCTCCAAGGCAGCACAGCCAGAGCCAAACTCATCCACCAGGTGACCCTACACCAAAACCTGCCTGAATTAACACTGGAGCAGGGAAAGGCGAAGCCTGGACCGGAATTTGGGGGGATGGACACGGAGACTGCTGGGTTTGTCCTGTCCCTTTCACTTGTCACTGTCACACACCCACAGAGCACATCAGCAGGGCACAGCCCACCCCTTGTGACAGCAGATAGCAAAGCCCTGGTTTTAGAGATGCCCATGCTCTGTTTGAGGTGGCTGCCAAAGAGAAGCACCAACTCCCCCTCAGCAGTCAGTAACAGCTTCAATCCAGACCCCGTGTGAGCTTCCAAACCCCAGGGAAAGCAGCTGCCCGTTACCTGCTGAATCCTGTCCAGCATCTCATTCACACGGATGTAGTCGAGGTAGACCAGCCCCGCCAGCTCCCAGTCCTGGATGAGCGCGCTGCGCTCCGGGGGCGCGAGGTCTTCCAGGAATCCCTTCAGGTACTTGTAGTTCTCGTTGATAATCGCATCTGGAGAGAACAGGAGTTAGGAACAGAGGCCATCCTGTCTCCCACAGCAGGGACACCCACAGGGTCAGGGAACAGGAGGGTCACTGCTGCCCTTGTTCCCAGAGGCCCCTGTGCTCCAGGAAGGTGGGGCTGTGCAGAGGAAAGCACCACGCCAGGTATCCAGGGTTGGTTTGGAACTGCCGGGCCCTCTGTGCTAATGCTGCTGCTCCAAACCCAGCCTGATCCCTGCACTGGCCCCCCCATGGCTTGGAATCATGGAGTCACTCAGGTTTGGGTTGGGAGGGACCTTAAATATCATCCAGTCCTACCCCCTTCCACTTGTCCCCAGTCCCTCTCCAGCTCTCCTGGAGCCCCTTTAGGCCCTGCAAGGGGCTCTGAGCTTTCCCTGGAGCTTCTCCTCTCCAGGTGAGCACCCCCAGCTCTCCCAGCCTGGCTCCAGAGCAGAGGGGCTCCAGCCCTGACATCCCCCTCCTATTCCTGCCACGCCTGTGTGTGCTGCTCAAAGGACAGGATGCAAGAGGAGCAGCACAGACCCACCTGAGGCCAAGTGCCTGACAACCAGCTTGTGGCACTGGTTCCAGTGCCCAGCCTTGAACAGGAAAAGGGCCTCTTTGTGCTTGTCACCCTCCATCCTCGCCCGGACCGCCTTGGCCTCGTGAATCCAGTGTGGGGGGACGCAGAGCCGCTGTGTCAGGAAGGTCTCCTTGGCCCAGGACTCGGGGGTCTCGGCGAGGGCGCAGTGCCGGCTCAGCAGCTCCCGCACGGCCTTCTCCCGGATGCTGGGGAGAGAGGGCAGCCTGTCACCGCAACGAGCTCCCTCCTGTCACCCACCACCAGGTCACTTCTACACAAGGAGGAGACATTGGAACCAGACGGTCTTCAAAGGCCCCTCCCGCCCCAAACCACTCTGGGATTCTGGGGTTTTCCCAAGTGGCACAAAGCCCTCCAGGTGCGCAGTTCCATGTGGGAGAAGCCACAACAACTACAGGTCTTTAGAACTGACCCCACGTTATTTCAAGGCCCACATCAGTCACACAGGGTCACTCACTGCGTGTCAAAGCCCACATCAGTCACACAGGGTCACTCACTGCGTGTCCAGGCCCACATCAGTCACACAGGGTCACTCACTGCGTGTCCAGGCCCAGAACAGTCACACAGGGTCACTCACTGCGTGTCCAGGCCCACATCAGTCACACAGGGTCACTCACTGCGTGTCAGGGCTCACATCAGTCACACAGGGTCACTCACTGCGTGTCAAAGCCCACATCAGTCACACAGGGTCACTCACTGCGTGTCAGGGCTCACATCAGTCACACAGGGTCACTCACTGCGTGTCAAAGCCCACATCAGTCACACAGGGTCACTCACTGCGTGTCCAGGCCCAGAACAGTCACACAGGGTCACTCACTGCATGTCCAGGCCCACATCAGTCACACAGGGTCACTCACTGCGTGTCCAGGCCCAGAACAGTCACACAGGGTCACTCACTGTGTGTCAGGCTCGTGCAGCATCACGAACACGGCCCATTCCCACAGCCCCTCGCTCTCCAGCTGGGCAGCATAACTGGTGTTCAGCACCCCCCAGCTCTGCTGGGACAGGTGGGAGTAGTTCAGGGCCCGGAGCACCTCCCACAGATGCCAGCTGAGGCGGAAATCCAGCGGGTCAGAGGTGACACTCCTGGGATCCAGCAGCTGGTCAAGCTCATAGGACCTGGAGAGGGAAACAGTGGTAACTCAAAGAGCTGATTGTGCCCACAAAATCAAATCCAATCCCTTCCCTTCACCCACATCCACGTGTGTGATTTACATCTCTGTGGGAGGTTGGTTTTCCTTTTTTAAGAAGAAAAATAGCAGTATTTACTGCTAAAATTCTTTTGAGTCTGCACCCAGACTGTCACCCCTTTTTCTCTGCATGTGCTCCCCTGCAGATTTCTCACTGCCTTCAAAAAAGGCAGCTACAGAAAAGCCTTCCTGCACTCTTCAGACACAGAAAGCACCTAAAAACCCACAAATGTGCCCCAAAGCTTAAGGTTCCCCATCTCTACCATCCCCAGGTGTGACATCACCTTCTGTCAGGGGGTACATGTGGGGCTGATTTTGGACTGCTCTAAGCAGTTCAGGCTGATTTCATAGCCCTGGTCTGTGAACTCAGGAAGTCACTGACTGATCATGGTTTTTCTAAATACTTATTGAACTCTTTGCCCACTTACCTGTCACTGTAGAGCTTTAACAAATGGAAGCAGACATCTCTCAGGGGCCTTCCTGCATTGTCATCTTCTTCAATGACACACCCAGAATCTTCCAGGTAAGGAGGCAGAGGACAGCAGGCATATTTTTCACACTCTGAGGTGTTCTAAGGACATAGTTTTAACAGTAAGTTTAAAGATAATATTCTGAACAAGACTGAATTCCACAGCTCAGCAGGGTCAGGAGAATCTTTCTGCTCCAAAGAAGGTGCAACCAACTGCACCTGCAGTTGGAACCTCCCCAGAACTATGGACCAACATGAAAAACCTGAACCCAAAATGCTTTGGCAGGTTCATGTCTCACACGGAGCTCTTACAAAGCACTGCCTGCAGGTACAGCCAGCTCTCACACACAGCCTGTATTCCTGAAGGATTTTATAGCTGGAAAACCAGATAGGCCTTGATGGAATGAAGCAGGTGCATCCCAGTGAGCCTCCTCTCTGTGGCTAAGCAGGGTCTGGGCAGCCAAGAGCAGCACTGAACTCGCTGAGTCAATCAGAACAATTTACCTGAGAACTTTCACTGCAGCCAAGTATTTACAAGTACTGGACACTGCACACAGAGAACACTAAATATTGTGGAAAACATCAGTGACAAGCTTCCAGACTCGCTGCTGTGCTTAGGCTGTCTTGAGGACGGAGGGCTGAGCTGGCTTTAGTTAAATCATTAAACATGTTTTCCAGCAGAACCCTTTGTCCTGCTGCACACAGAGCTGAGAGCTCTGCAGCAACACACGGGGCTCTGCATAATGCATGGAGCCACAGGGGGTGTGGGACAGTGTCTGGGGGGGCACACACAGGGTGTGGGACAGTGTCTGGGGGGGCACACATGGGGTGTGGACAAGGCAGCTGAGGATTAATGATCCCACTGGGAAAACAGGCTGCCTGGCTCAAAAGGGCCTTCCTGCTGCTGGCCACTGTCCCTCTTCCTAATTTTGTCCAGCTGTCAAACAGCTAGACAAAACCTGGAAACACTCCAGAGATGGGTTTTCTCCAGAGAATTTATGATTCTATAGAATCCCAGAACAGTTTCGGTTGGAGAGACCTCAAAGCCCACCCAGTGCCACCCCTGCCATGGCAGGGACACCTTCCACTGTCCCAGGCTGCTCCAAGCCCCAATGTCCAACCTGGCCTTGGACACTGCCAGGGATCCAGGGGCAGCCACAGCTGCTCTGGGCACCCTGTGCCAGGGCCTCCCCACCCTCCCAGGGAACAATTCCTTCCCAAGATCCCATCCAGCCCTGCCCTCTGCCACTGGGAAGCCGTTCCCCCTTGTCCTATACTCAATCCCACATTCAGCAATTCCTGGCTGCTCACAGGAGTCTCCGTGCCCCACCAGACAGGCAGCAGCACCCTGAAGGGCTCCCTTAGGGCAGGAGGCAGTGACCCACCTGAAAGGCTGACTCGTACATGGCCAGGGCCTTGGAGATGGAGGCCGTGGGGGGCAGCAGGTACCAGAGGTGCACGGCCACGCAGCGCTTCCAGTCCAGCAGCGAGCACACGTTGACGCTGATCCTCTCGGAGAGCTGCCACACCTGGGGACACAAACAGGGTGTGTGGCAGCAAGAGGTGGCACTGGGAGAGCAGCCCCTCCCTGCAGTGCCCCTGGCTGCGTGGGGAGGGCTCTGAGGGCTCGGGGGCCCATCCTCACCGGCTTCCCCGCCAGCAGCGCGAAGAGGCGCAGCCGCTCCTCCTGGATGAAGCGGTCGCTGTGCAGGCGGTGCCAGTCCACCAGCTGCAGGGTCAGCAGGTCCCGCACGGGCTGGCTCCCGGCCAGCTGAGACAGCAGCAGGGCCAGCCGGTGGTCACCTGGTGGCAACCCAAAAATGTAAAATGTCTGAACAGAAGCTCAATTAAAAAAATCATTAATTAAAAATTTGAAGGTGTGACTATGATAACTCCCAGTTCCAAAGGCAATCCAGCAGCACTTCCTAACTGGGGGTAGCTGACAGAGGCAGAGTGAAGGGGGCCAGGGACTCCAGCAGCAGCCCCTACCCAATCTTCAAGATCAGGCTGGATGGGGCTTGGAGCAACATGGGATAGGGGAAGGAGTCCTTGCTCATGGCAAGGGGTGGGACTGGATGATCTTTAAAGTCCCTTCCAACCCAGCCCATGCCATGATTTTGTGGTCACTGACAAAGGAACACTCCACATGCTGAGCAGCCAGTGACCAGAGCCCTTCAAGTTTAAACTCTCTTTGTGCATCCCCTTTCTCCTCTACACAAAAGCTGAGATTTAGGAACCTTAAAGAATCACAGAATCTCCTGAGTGGGAAAGGACCCACAGGGATGAGCCAGTCTAACCCTCTCCCTGCCCAGACATCCCAACAATCCCGCCCTGGGCATCCATGGCAGCGGTGCCCAAATGCTCCTGGAGCTCTGGCAGCCTCCTGGGGAGCCTGGTCAGTGTCCCACACCCTGGGTGCTCACCTGCCTGCTGTGCCAGCCTGCAGGCCTCGCCGATCCTCTTCCCCGTGAGGCAGCTGAACACGGCCTCGACGTGGCTGCCGTGCCGGGACAGGGACACCTCGTCCTCGATGCGCCCGGCCGCCGTCTCCGACAGCCAGCGTGAGAAGGCCCTGCGGCGCTCCAGGGCCAGCACGTACTCACTGGGCTCCTCCAGGCTGGCCTCCAGCTCCTTCAGCTTGCCCCAAATGGCCTCACATAACGTCCAGGCCAAGCACCAGTGCTTCACAATGGCTGTGGAGACACACACCCAGCAGCAGGAGTGAAACACAGAACTCAGAGGGGCTCATGTGAGGATAACCCTGGAGGGTTCACTATCCCCAGTGTGCTGGAGGTTTGGAGTGCCCATCCCTGGAGGTGTCCAAGGAAGGGCTGGATGTGGCACTCAGTGCTCTGGGCTGGGGACAAGGTGGGCATCGGGCACAGCTGGGACTCAATGGGCTGGGAGGGCTTTTCCAACCTAAACCAGTCTGTGAAAAGAATCATTCCATACTCACTCTCTGCCACAGTGGGATCCTCAGATGCTTTCCTGGCCCAGTCAGCATAGTCATGGATAGCAGAGACTCCGGGGTTGGGGGCCAGGAGGGGACAGGGCTCATCCATATGGACAGTGCTGTGCTTCAGCTTTATCTCCAGAGGTGTGAGATACAGCTCCTTGTCTCTGTCCATCTTCCATTGTTCCAAGCTCAACTTTTCTACGTGAACTTTGAAAGGGGATTCTGTGAGTCTGGAGGAAAAGAGAAGATAGACCAGGTAGCACATGTTCTGCATGTTCTCCATGCCAGTGGAGCAGCTCATCCTGCAGCTTCTCCTAATTAACAACAGTAAAACACGACCCAAGGCATGAAGATCCTGGTGAGATTCTGGGATTTGGAGCCAGGCTTTGGGACCCTGAACAACCTGGGGTAGTGGAAGGTGCTCCTGCCCACAGCAGGGGGTTGGAACAAGATGGTCTTTAAGGTCCCTCCCAACCCAAAGCTTCTTTGATCTGGTGGATAAACCGTGACTCACTGAGCTCTCCGAAGGCAGTGAGCACCTTCACCCCAGCTCATTCCTCAGCACTTCAGATATGCTGCAGAACATCCTGACAAACTTTTTGGGGCACTTAAATGGTGGGACTGGGCTATATTCCAGTCAAGTTCAGGTATGGAGATCCTAAAGCCTGTGTGACACTGGATGCATGGGCAGAATTGAAGATGTCTGGGAATTAAGAAGCTGAACAAGAACTTCTTCAGGTAGGGCAGATGTCCTCAGGGAGGACCAAGAGATTGGAAGCTTTCTGGACGACTCTGAACTTTCTCTTTAACCTTGTGCTGGGTGACAGTGCTATTTGTTTTGTAAAAAAGAAAAGATCCTCTTACTATGCTATTGCAGGATTTGATATTTTTGTGGAGAAGGGACATGAAGGAGATCTCCATGGCTACCACCACTCCTGCATGTCAGAAGGAACAGCGACCTGCAGCCAGGATTCTGTGAGCCATGAACAGTGAGCATGTCACACCCATCCTGAAGGAAACCACTACTCACGATTTGGGAGCAACAGGAGTCGGCAGGAATCCATATTCCACGGGCTCCAACTGAGGATCTTCCACTTCACTCGAGCCACTCAACTGATCTCCACAATTGACCAGTGTCCAGTTGGGTCCCCAACCAACACGGAACGAGCGCCCCATGAAGAGTCCCATATCCATCAGGAGCTTCCCTTTCCCGTAGGTGATGGACCTCTCCAGAGGGACGAGCCCGCGCTGCCTGCGGATCCCGACCGTCTTCACCTGCACCTCGGGCACTGCCGGGGGCACGGCGAACGCCGAGGCCAGCGGGGACGCCGCTGACCACAGGGCAGCAGCGGGGGGACTGCCCAAAGTCCTCGGGGCCTTGGCATCTGCCACAGCAGCACTCGGTGCTTGGAACAGGACATTGGCAAACTTGGATTGCAGCAGCCCAGCGACTGGTGGGGAGAAGCAGGAAGAACGTTTCAGTGGAAGGGCACCTGGATTTCAGGGGGCATTCTGGCCTTTGAAAGGGATTTCAGGAATTCCCAGAGCAGCCAGTGGCAAATGTTTGGATGGTGCAATGGGAACAGGGAGCTAAGCGTGGCTGTCTGCAGTGCAGAGTCCCACTGACCCTCCAGCACTGCCCAAAGGAACACAGGGGGTGTTCCCAGGAATGGGAGAGGGATGGCCCCACCCCAAACTGGGCCGTTCCCAAAGCAGTCCCTAATTTAATGTTGGAATCGGGACATCAGACCAGAAGTGGGGTGTCAGACACGGATCAGCAGGGCTCACGCTGGCCCCACACACACCTCAGGTCTGCCCCTGTCAATCATGTGGGCTTTGAATTGATTAACAGATATGAATTAATGGGTTTCCTCAATCAGGGAGCATCCTCCTGCTTGTTCCCAGAGGTATTCCTAAATATCCCTATGGAAAGCACCACTTAGTGGGTGCACTGGGTGTAAGGGGCAAGGTCTGGGCATGGGAGGAATCTGGTAGGGGCTGCTCTGTGCTGGGCACAGCTGGTGCCCACAGCAGACCCACCCCAGGCCACCTCCAAACCAAGCTGCCAAGTAGGTGCCTCTGGGAGATCTCAAAGGGGAAAAAACCCACACAGGCAGAAAAAAAAAACCCAAAACCAAAAAGAAACAAAAAAGGTGAAAAGAGCAGTGCAAGCATCAGAGGAGGAGGTGAGGAGGTGCTCCAGGCACCGGAGCACTCGCAGCCCTCAGGGCAGGGCTCGTGCTGGAGCAGGGAATGAACACAGGAGGAAGGAGTGGCAGGAAGGAACTGCTCCAGAACCTGGGATTTTGCCTGCTCATGTTAAAATTCAACTTTCTTCACACAATCTGTTGTTTCTCACCATACCTGAGTGTCTTTTCTGTCCTTGTGATTTTGAAATGGGAAGCCTTGGGGAGCAGATCTCTTGGGAAGTGTCCATCTTGACGGGTTGCTTCCCAGGATAATCCAGGATCAAATCCAGGTCGTCATCATCAGCAAGCAAGGAAGCTTTCATGATCTGAGGATGTGGGAAGCCAAGCCAGAACATCAGCAATCCCTCCCACAGCAGCAGCTCACTAAGCTCATCAGAATAGCTCTTCCCACCCAAAAAAACTCCTCCGAGCAGCACATGACCAAACAACACAGCCATGCTGCAAACATCCCAAGGGACGGTGGAGGCACAGCCCAGGCTTGTCACCTGATGGATGAGGTTTTACAACTACTCGTTAAATCAGTGCACAGGACTTGTTTGGGACGGGGGTGACATCCCAAAATAATCCAAATTCCTTAGATCTTGGCTCTGTCTGCTATTTGTCAGCTTAAGGAATAACTTCTGGTCTATTTGTTATCCCAGAAGTGTTCAGGGTACTGTACTTCCACAAAAATTATAAAGGCCTGGAGGGACAGGAGCCAGGGAATGGCTTCCCAGTGCCAGAGGGCAGGGCTGGATGGGATCTTGGGAACTGGGAATTGTTCCCTGGGAGGGTGGGGAGGCCCTGGCACAGGGTGCCCAGAGCAGCTGTGGCTGCCCCTGGATCCCTGGCAGTGTCCAAGGCCAGGTTGGATATTGGGGCTTGGAGCAGCCTGGGACAGTGGAAGGTGTCCCTGCCATGGCAGGGGTGGCACTGGATGGGCTTTGAGGTCCCTCCCAACCCAGACCTTCTGTGGTACTGTGAAATAAAAGCATCAACACCAAGCCCCAAACCAAGACCCATTATCCCAACACCTTTTTCTCCACCAAGGGAGAAGGGGCCCAAGGCAGCTGCTCTGGTATTATTTCAGCTTATCCCAGTGCCCACACTCCAGAGTTCTGAAACCTGAGCTCTGGTTTAAGGTGTTTCACATCAGCACTGAGCTTCCCATGTGTGAGGCTTCTCCCAGAACACAGAGATGTGGTGTGTGAGCTCAATCCCACTCCATGGGATCATTCCAAGCTGGTGTGTAAATACCCTTGGGGAGGCAAATCCATCCTTGACAAGTGCTCCACTTGCCAGCCCTCTCCTGGAGAGGAAAAGGGGCAGGAGGACACTGACCTGCAGCACGTAGGGGTTGATGCCCTGGGTGGATGCGATGTGGGTGGATGCTGGCACCACCTCCTGCTCCTCTGCCAGGGCGTCCTCTGCCAAGGGCTCCTGGGCTGGCTCCTGGGTGATGTCGGCCATGTCACTGTCCAGCTCCACCACCCTGCCCAGCTGCTCCAGCTCCGGGGGCTGTGGATACAGAGGCCAGGTCACACCCAGAGCACAGCTTTGCCAGGACAGTCACAGCCCCCAGCATCACCTGTGGGCGCTGCGCAGCATTCCTGGCTCTGCCACGCTTCCACACCAAGGTCAGGGATGGACACACAGAACCTTCAGGGTGTGCCAAGCCAGGGAAGGAGCAGTCCCAGATTAGCGGTGCCCTCCTGGAGTTTTCCCAGTTCCGCCATTCAGTTTAGGAAACTGTTCTTCAGCTTTCCAGTTCTCACGTGCCCAGCGAAGGGAGAGCTCTGTGTGTCCTGCCTCCCTCCCCTCCTCCCAAATCCATCCCAGGTGCTACAAATTCCAATCACGGAGTCTGCTTCCCACAGAGAACTGCATTTTACATGGTTACTGTGAGGGTGGGGAGGCCCTGGCACAGGGTGCCCAGAGCAGCTGTGGCTGCCCCTGGCTCCCTGGCAGTGTCCAAGGCCAGGTTGGACATTGGGGCTAGGAGCAGCCTGGGACAGTGGAAGGTGTCCCTGCCGTGGCAGGGGTGGCACTGGATGGGCTTTGAGGTTCCTTGCATCCCAAACCATTCCATGATTCCCTGACTAACTCTGCTCACTGTCATGGGCTGTATTTTTGCCCAGCTCACTCTGTGGGACCTGAGCCCCCATGTACTGGTTTGGCTCCAGTTTAACCAACCCATGACTCAGCTTCGTGTCCTGTGAAAGCCTCAAGCTTCCAGCTTCCCAGGAAAAACACAGCACAGACCACTGAAGTGATGCAAAAACAGGAGTGAGGAAACCCAGGCAGGGAGTGTCCTGGGAATCCTGGTCAGGAATTAAGGAGCACATTCACAAGGCTGTGCATAGCTCTGTAGAATCAGCCAGGATGGGGTGAAGGTTCTCAGCTGAGGCAGACAAAATCACCCTGGGCCTCTCTGAGGACAGAACTGAGTGGCAGACATAGAATCTGAGCCTGGCCCCACACGTGGAACAGATTTACAAGTCAAAGTATGGTTACAAACACAAGTTTCACTGCTCCCTTCATTGGGCTTTAATGCAGCAGGTTCCCTTGCAACATTAATAAATTCATCAATATTTAAGTTAGTGAGGGAAGGCAAAACAAAAACCAAGTCTAGATACTAAATACTTCGTATAGCCCAAATAATAATATTGTCAGATGTGTCCTACACCAAGAGTTTGGAAAGTTTTAAGTGATGCTGTGATGTTTCTTAGGGTTTTGGGAAACCAAATGATGTTTTTCCTAATTTCAGAAATTAAAACCCAAGTTAATGTTATGCAAGTCAGAGAGGTTAATGAACCCAGAGGGGTTTTTGCTAAGTACACTGGCATGTGTAAGAATGTTTGAAAATATCAGAGATATTCCCAGTATTCCTGCATGTTTAAAACCTCAGCTCTGGTCCCCCCAAGTGAACATGAAGCAGAAAGTGGAGCTGAAGTGATGCTGTTGGGCAGCCACGTGTGCAGCTCAAAATGCAAATAATTAAGGATCTACTCCAGCGGAGGGATGAATGAGTGGGTGTTAATTAGCCCAGGAGCTGGGAGAGCTGGAGCAGCAGCTGGCCACTACTCTGGGATTCTCCATGCAGATTCTGACCCAGCAGCAGGATGTCCTGCCCAGGGAGCAGACGGTGCTTCTGGAATTGCTGGACAGGGATCAGGGTCCTGACAGCCCCTCTCACCTGCCTGGAGAGCTCTGCTCTCCTGCCACACAAGTGGCCAGCAGAGACTCACACTGGATACCAGGGAAAAGCTCTTCTGTGTTACAGACACAGAACTACTGAGGCTGGAAGAGCCTCTGAGCCCAGCAAGTCCAACTGTTCCCCAGCACTGCCAGGGCCACCACTGACTACATCCCCAAGTGCCACATCCACAGGGCTGTGGAATCCCTCCAGGGATGTGACTTCACCACTGCCCTGGGCGGCCCCTGCCAGGGCTGGACAGCCCTATCTAGGAAGGAATTTTCCCAGTATCCAACCTGAGCCTCCCCTGGCACAACTTGAGGCCATTTCCTGCTCCGCCCTCCTGTCAGGGAGTTGTGCAGAGCCACAAGGTCCCCCCTGAGCCTCCTTTTCTCCAGCCTCAGCCCGTTTCCCAGCTCCCTCAGCCTCTCCTGGGGCTCCAGCCCCTTCCCAGCTCCGTTCCCTTCTCTGGACACGCTCCAGCCCCTCCAGGTCTCTCCTGCAGGAGCCACAACTGGACACAGCCCTCGAGGGGCCTCTCCGTGCCCAGCACAGGGGACAATCCCTGCCCTGGGTCTGTGGCCACACAATAGCTGGGACAGCCCAGGGGCCATGGGCCTCTTGCCCACCTGTGCTCCCCGTATTCCCAGTGGAATCAAACACTGCCTGTGGATCAAACATTCCTGTGTAAGATGGGCCCAGCACTGAGGATGTTTTGCAAAGGTTTAAAGCAATCACATCCAACACAAATATGTTTACAAAGCCAGCATATAGCCAGCCTTACAAAAAGTATTATTTTAATAAAAATAGAGCACATTCTTAATATAGAAAGCAGACAGTCTTGCACACTAATGGTGGTAAAGGCAACTGAGTGCACAGCATCACTGTCCAGGCAGGCAGCACACGGCGTTGGCATTACGGGCGTGCATTTAATAGTCACAAAAACAAGGGTTCTTCCAGAAGAGGTGCAAATCTGCCAAACTCAGACTAGAATTCAAACAAGAAACAAGGGTTGAAAGCCTCCCCGCCCCATCCTCAGTCTGAAATGTCAAGTGTCTCAAAGGAAAACAACATGCAGCCACTCAGCCAGAGCTCAGAAGAGTTTCTGTACGGCTTCACTCTCCAGATTCCAGGTTACTCCAACCACCCCCTTCCCAGGCACCAGATACTCTCCAAATTCCATGTCATCAACCCCCTTTAGTCACTGTTCTCCTTCTACCTGAGCTGGGGGCGCTGGTTTGCCGTTCAGGGCCATCTGCTGGGGTGGCAGGTGCCCTGGGGGTGGCACAGGTGTGGTCTTTAACTTCTTGGTGTCCACTTTTGAAGGATGATCTTCCTCTTCCTCATCTGAATCTTGCAAGCCATACTTGGAAAAGTGTGCTACCTGTGTCAAGGAGAAGGACAAACACGTCACAGCTTGGAAGTGAAATTTCTGGAAGGCCTGAACACTGGGCAGGTGTAACTGTGCCCTGTACAGGTGTCCTAACACACACAGCTCTTGGGACACCTGCAACAAATTCAGCCTCTCCACAGACCAAAACCACCTGCTCTAGGCAGGTCTGGGGCCACAGGTTTCACCACAGAACTGCAGACTGGTTTGGATTGGGAGGCACCTTAAAGCTCATTCATTCCACGGGCAGGGGCACCTCCCATTAGTCCAGGTTGCTCAAGCCCTGTCCAACCCAACCTCGAACACTCCCAGGAATGAGGAGCCACTTGGGTGAGGACAGCTCTCAACAGAGCCAAGGGACTTGGCCCAGCTGTCCCAGGTCAGCAAATCATTTGAATCACAAATTCTCAGGAGATTCCAGCTGCAGGGTGCGTGTGATGCCCTCACCTTGAAGACCCAGGAGCCAGTCTCGGGGCGGTACTCCTTGAAGCGGGCGCCCTGCTTGCGGGACACGGCCTCCAGCCGGCCCTCGTAGTTCATCTCCGCCAGGCGCTCGGGGCTCTTGATCAGGCACCGCGACGTTTTGTCTGTGGGCCACACCCCGTCCAGAGTCACCTCAGCTCGCCTGCAAGGGCACGGAACAGCCTCAGGGACAGGGGGCTGAGGCACAGCTGCTCAGGAACAGGGGTGGGGAACCTGGGCAGGGGAGCAGAGCCCAGCCCCGGGCAGGGGAGCAGAGCCCAGCCCCGGGCAGGGGAGCAGAGCCCAGCCCCGGGCAGGGGAGCAGAGCCCAGCCCCGGGCAGGGGAGCAGAGCCCAGCCCCGGGCAGGGGAGCAGAGCCCAGCCCCGGGCAGGGGAGCAGAGCCCAGCCCCGGGCAGGGGAGCAGAGCCCAGCCCCGGGCAGGGGAGCAGAGCCCAGCCCCGGGCAGGGGAGCAGAGCCCAGCCCCGGGCAGGGGAGCAGAGCCCAGCCCCGGGCAGGGGAGCAGAGCCCAGCCCCGGGCAGGGGAGCAGAGCCCAGCCCCGGGCAGGGGAGCAGAGCCCAGCCCCGGGCAGGGGAGCAGAGCCCAGCCCCGGGCAGGGGAGCAGAGCCCAGCCCCGGGCAGGGGAGCAGAGCCCCTCGTATCAGCTTTTAAACCCAAGCTGTGGCTCAGAAATTTGCAAGTGACTCATTAACGCTGCAAACTGAACGCACATTTGGATTTGTCTCTTGGTTGCTGCCTGCAAACACAGCAGACTGTCAGGATTTTAAAAATCATCCTTATCTAACACTTACCTGTTTAACCCTTCCCCAATGGGTGGTTTTCTTTCGTCATCAGGGTAAACAATAACTTCTTTTCTCCGGATATGGACGATCTCATCCAGGTTTAAGTTTGTTAGATTTACTTCTCCTTCGAAGTAAATCGATCCATAACCTGCAAAATAACCCAAAAGGTCACAATTAAATTGTCTGTGAGAAGTCATCTGTCAGAGAGCCCACGTTCCTGCTGTGCTCCTTCTGTCCCCACCCAACCCCAAGCAAAGTGACACCTCCTTCCCCCTGAGAAAAGCCTGGAGGAGCATTATCAATTTTGACACTGATATTGAAAGGCTGGGAGAGCTGAGTGTATTCACCTGGAGAAGAGAAGGATCCAGAGAGAGCTCAGAGCCCCTTGCAGGGCCTAAAGGGGCTCCAGGAGAGCTGGAGAGGGACTGGGGACAAGGCACGGAGGGCCAGCAGCCAGGGAATGGCTTCCCAGTGGCAGAGGGCAGGGCTGGATGCGATCTTGCGAAGGAATTGTTCCCTGGGAGGGGGGGGAGGCCCTGGCACAGGGTGCCCAGAGCAGCTGTGGCTGCCCCTGGATCCCTGGCAGTGCCCAAGGCCAGGGTGGATAGGGCTTGGAGCAAGCTGGGATAGGGAAAGGTGTCCCTGCCCATGGAATGAGATGAGCTTTAAAGCCCCTCCCAACCCAAACCAGTCTGATACTGTGATTTATTCTATCCCACAATCCTACAAAACTTTGATGCAAGCTGCTCCCAAAGCAAGAGCACTGGTTACAATCAGACTGAGGGTCTGGAACTCGGGTTCCACAGCTTCAAGATCCCTGGCCGCCTCCTAAGCCCCTGGGAAGGCCCTGGGTCTCACCCTTGCGGCCGATGGTGAAGTCTGTCACGATACATTCGTTCCTGTCGTTGGTCAGCCGGGCCAGCTCCTCCAGAGAGGGGATGGTGTAGTAGCCAGCTCGTGTCAGAACAATCCCTGCAACACAACATTCCCTGAGCGCAGGGCTGGCAGCAATGTGTCAACATTCCCAGACTGTCATCCCATCCCATTTCTTTTGCCAGCCTGAACAGCTGGAAGCTTCAGAGGAACTGAGAATCAGCGTACCCAAAGCCAACAGACCACCTTTGATCCACAGCCTCCAGAGCACATTTAAGCCAACTGCTCTGGCAGGTTCTTCCAGCCCAGGCACCTGCCAGAGAGCAGCAGGTGTGCCAACAGGAAGGGAAGAAGGTGCACAGGGAAAAGAAAAATTGCAAATGCATCAACACTTGAAGGAAACACTCTCCCAGCTTTAGTAGCCTGGGGCCTCAGGCACTGCTGACCAAGCTGAAGCTTCTTCTACATTTAACAGGCTCCAATTCTTCTTCATCTATTAATTTGTCTAATGATCCTCCTATTTCCCAAAAGCATTCTGCATCTACAAAATGTCTAGAGACATTTCTTTTGCACAGGTCACCTGCAAGTTTCATTACATGCCACATAAGTATTATCTGGAAGGATTAACAGATCTTTCCCCTTTACCTTTTCAACTTTAAAAAACTCCAACACACGTGATATAAAATTGGGGGATAAAATTTAAATCCTCATTGACTCAGCAGATAAAATTTCTGCACTAGGTAAGGAAAGCAAGATTTGTATTCTGGTGAAAGGAAGAGGGAAAGAAGCAAAAGATGAGGGTGTCAAAGAGCAGAAAACTTGCATGAAACGCTGCCCCTGCCAGCCTCACCTGCAGGATGCAGCTGGTGCACGGCTTCTGCCTCCTTGTCCTGCTCATCCTGCAGGGAATCCTCCTGGAAGGAGGCGTCCTCGCTGCTGCCCTCCAGCCCGTTGCGCAGGGCCGCGCGCATGTTCAGCGCCACGATGGTGTCGTCCACGCTCGAGTGCGGCTTGTGCCCGCTGCCCTCCAGGGTCTGTGGGATGGGCTTGGCAATGGGATTGGTGTAAAACCTGGTCACCTCGTGCGCCTCCTCCTCCTCCTCCTGCTCCCCGTCCTGCCTGTGGTTCTCCTCGGGAGGCACCGACAGGAAGAACCTGGGCAGAGGAAGGATAACGGGAATTATTTAGTTCTAAGGGACCTACACCAACATTCCTGTGCAGGGCCAGGAGCTGGGCTTGGATGACCCCTGTGGGTCCCGCCCTGCTCAGGAGACTCTATGATTCGATGATGAAAATTCTGCTCTTTCCACACAAAGAGCCACCAGGACCACATGAACTGCAGCATCAGTGATTATTCCCCTTCCCTCTGCTCCTGCTTGACCACCTCTGCCACTGAGGCTCCCACTACAGCAAGGACAGTGGTGAGACTGGGACAGTCCCCACGATGCTGGGGACTAAAGCATGTGCCCTGTGCAGAGCTGAGTGAACAGGGAGCTCAGGCTAGAGAGGAGCCTCAAAGGGGCTGTAACAGCAATCCCACAGCTCCAAACCCTCTACCCAGAGGGCCAGGGTGACCTCACTCCCACAGCAGCTCTTATTTTAGTGGCTTTCAATAAAATCAACGCGGTGAGCTGGGCAGGAGTATTCCAGACCCTGATTAAAAGAAAACCAAGGCAAAATCAGAGTTCAACTGAAATATGGCCACAGTTTTTTTAGAGGAGGTTGGAATTCTGGCTTTTGGGGGCAAAGATGTAGCTTTAGAGATTCCTCATTGTAATCTGTACAAAATACATATAAAGAAAATAGAAATATGAGACAGGATCAGTGGAGCTTCCTTGCAATTCCCAATGAGGACTGATAGGAGAGGGTCTTCTCCCCTCAGAGTCAGGTTTAGCACTTCCCTCGAGGAATGCCCTGGTGTCCTGCTAGAGGGGAGGAAGAGAGACTTATCCAGAAAACAAGTCCCTGCTCTCTGACCCAGATTTTGGGTGGGGTGCCCTGGCAGTGCCCACACAGGAAGAACCCATGGTTAGTCCAGGAGGAAATGAATCTCCCAGCAGGTCAATTGCTTTCAGTGAACAGTGAAGTGACAGCCCTGAAAAGAAGTCGCTGCTGGACAGCAGTAATTTAGGGACAGGCAGAACCAGTTTGCATTTCTGAGGACAAACCCCTGCAGGGTGACTCCTCACCTGTCCCCGTTCTCCGGGTACTCGGATGGTGATGCCAGGTCCTCGTTCTCTCGGCTCACAGGAGAGAACAGGTTGCTGCTGCTTAGGTTCTTCAGAACCAGCTTCTTGATGCTCTTCCTAAAAACACAACACATCAAGGAAAGGAAATTTGGAACTATCCAGTGCATAAATATATATTTCATACTTAATCAGATGCTCCAGGGACCAGGAATCAGCTCTAAGACCTGTTCCCACACCCAGGACATACCAAGTCTCCCGTCAGAGATCCTAAAGTTTTTTGGGGAATTCCATTCAAGGCTCTGGTTTATGTGGAGGTGTGAAAAGCACAAGCCAGTGAAAGGCTCAAAGCCCAAGTTCAGCAAACCACAGTGTTCTCTGTTTCCCAAATCAGCTTTTCTATAAGCACAGAAGGTCTGGCCCACAGGTGCAGGTTCATTTTACTGCAGGGTCACTTTAGTCTTTTGCTCTTTGTTTTCACTCAACTCCAAGCCTTTCCAAACCCCTTTTCTATTTGATTGCCAGTGATGCACCTAAAAACTGAACCCAAAGCTTCACTTGGGCAGATCCATGATTTATTTCTCACAGAAACACCTGTGGATCTGAAATAGAACCAGGGCTGGGATAAAATCACCAGAAATCTGCCTGCATAGTAAGGGCACGAGCAAACCTGATGACACTCCCAGTTCAGGAGCAGGAAGTATTACCCTGTGCAAGCTTTCCTTGTAAAAATTCCTAAATGACTTTATAGGAGCTTTGCTCCCATCATGGGCTGACCTCATTTCACAGCTTATTTGGCCTTAAGAGTTTAAGCTGAACGTTTTTACCTCCTCTACAGAAAACAGTTCTAGTGAATTCTCACAAACAACCTGTTATTGTATTTCCTATCTGAACCAGGGCACAAAATCATGGGATTGAGGGCAATATCCAGGAATTTACAGAGGATTCTCACACAGAGACAAAAGAGAAGCTCACTTTGGCATGAAGGCTCCATTGGACAGGGAGGGCTCATCATCATCCAGCCCATCGAAGAGCTGGGACTTGGCTGAACCTGCCGACTGCAGGGCCTTGGGCCGCACTCTGGTCGCAGGGCGTGGGGTCAGCTTGTAGTGGGTGGGGGTTGTCAGGGCCTTCTGGGCTGCTGGGTTGGTTGGCTTCAGCCTCTGGAACACAAAGATGGACAGTTGGAACCCTCAGGGCATGGGGACAGAGCTTTAGGGTGCTCCAGCCCAGGGCCTTGGGAGGTAAAGGGGAAGCAATAACTGCACCCAGGTTAGAGGGCTCCATGCACAGCCCCATCCATCAATCCAGATCCATGAGCCCCTCCAGGCTCCAGCTGCCAGGCAGGACTCACCTCCAGCCCCTGGAACCTGCCTGGGGGCAGCAGCCACTTAGAACCTCCCCTAACACTTCAAAAGCCTGGGAAGTGTTTGTTATCTTTTGAACAAAGCAACAGGGAAAGGTTTATCAGGGACTCTCAGAGATGTCCTAAGCAAAGCACTACAATTATTCCAAGCATTAACAACGACCCATCTTTATTCCCAATCGGCAGCAGTGAGCACAGGAACTCCATAGCCAAGGTTGTGATGCAGGCAAAAGCAGGAAGTCATGGAAGGGTTTGGGTTGGAAAGGACCTTAAAGATCAAGCAGTTCCAACCCCGCTGCCATGGGGAGTTTATTTTATTCCCACTGGGATAAAATCAAGCACTTTGTGTCCTGAAGAGTAAAAAGCTACTGCAGCACTGGGAGAGCACAGAGGGCAACTTTCTTGGCTGTTCACTGTGCATTTAGGTGAAGACTGCACACAGATCAAGGTAATTTCAACTGCTACCCATAAATGAGTTCAGTGCAGATGTGCACTTACCTCTTCTTTCTTCTTTGGGTCTGACATGGGGTTTCTGAAGAGTGGGGAGTCTCCAAAGGGTGAGTAGGTCAGGCTGTTGAGGTGCTGCTGGAGGACAGCTTGCTGGGCTGCAGAGGCGTTGGGGTCTGTCAGGGCTACAAAAGGAGCAGCATTTTAGTTTTAGAGCTTTGGGAACAGAACCAGGGCAGGCAGAAACACAACAGCTCTCACAGCACCTCCTTCCTCCATCAGAGTATGCAACCATATTCACTGAGTTCTCATGGGTGAAAAGCTGAGGGCACAGAGAGCTACAGAGCAGTGGAAAGAGCCTGGACTGCCACAATATTCAACAAATCCAGTTGGCTTCTGAAAGGGTGTGCATGGAAAATATTTCACGCAGAATTTTGACATTCCTGCTACCACAACCAAACATACAGGTCTAGAGTCCCCTCTACAATGGATTCTAAATCTTGTCTCTCCATCTTATAGCATCTAATTTTAATTCCTACTAAAATGCTCTAAGAGTTCACACCATGAAACATTCAAGCCACCAAAAGCAGCTTAATTCTAATTCCAATAAAACCAGGGTGAATGTGGGCATTCCCAAAGAACGACAAAACCACTCTCAGAACAACAGCTCACTGTCAGGGTCTGCAGGAAGTCAGGAGGAGAGCTGAAGACAACTGGGTCTTATTTTTGTCCCAATGGCACAGCATTGCTGTTAATAAAGGCCCTCCAGGCCTCTCCTATGTGGAAGTACTGAAAAAGCCAATGCTGCGCTTCCCTTACTCTTTTTTGTGAACATCTATTCTCACTGCCCCAAATTCAATGATGGGAAATGTTACTAATCTTGAAAGCAACGCTCTAAAATAGGTGCAATTATTGGGCGTGTAAAGCAACTTTGAATTCCTTTAAAAATACACATATAACTAGCAAAAAAAAGGTCATTAACGTGGTGTGCACTGTGACTGAGAACAGAAGCGGCCTCGAGGAGATGTTTTGTCATTCCATTTGTTTGGGAGGGGTGTGCTCCTGTGTTCAGGCACATGGGAACAAGGCAGCAAGCAGCAGGTTCATGGACACTCACCTACAGCAGGCTGAGGGGCCCCAAAGCCCAGGGTAGCTGTGGATGTGTTGAATCCTGGGGCTCCGAATGCTCCCGTTCCCAGCGTTCCTCCCAGCTTTGGCTGGGTGTTCCCAAACAAGGACGTCTGTCCTGCCCCCAGAGCTGTGACACGAGAGGTGACTGTCATTTACTACAAGACTGTGACAAGTTTCCGAGCACAACAAAGAATCAATGCCTTATTAAACGGCAGGAAACACTCTCCATGCCCATGGATGCTGCAGACACTCAAGCCTTGTGATCAAACCAGAGGCTCTGAGCACAGAGGACCTCACCAGTCCCACCAGTGTAACCAGTGCTGCCCAATTTCTATCAGGTCACTCGGCACTGTGCTAAGAAGCTCCCCTTGGAGCTGCCCCGAGACATCCTGGCTTGAAGCTACAACATCCCCAGCCTTTCCTAACTCAGTTACAGGCAGTACTCAGGCTGGATCAGCACTGCAGCCTGAGGGCTTAAGCTGCCAAGAAATGATCTGGGAAACTGCTTACCTGTTCCAAACCCTGTCCCAAGCCCAGTTCCCAGAGTCCCAGTTGCAGGCTTATTTCCAAACAAGCTGTTTCCAGCAGTGTTGGCACCAAAACCTTCAAAAACAGAACGAGCAGCTCGTTAGAGATGAAATTAAAACCATATATTGAAATAAATAAGCATCACAGGGTCGAAAAGCCCTGCCACGGTCATGGTCAAATTTCTCACTGTTTCCAGCAGTGCAGGTTAAACTGACAATCAACAAGAAGGGACTTCACTGGTAACAAACATACTTTAGCTATAAATACAGCATTAAAGCAGCACAGAAAAATGCTGGTCTGCCTTCTTAAGGTTTTCAGTTTGTTACAAACTTCAAAGTTTCCCTGAAAGGCAGAGCTGACATGATGCTGCTGTATCTGGCAACAGAGTAAAATGTGCTGAGGTTTTTTTAAGTGCCTGGAGGGAACAAATCTCATTTCATCCTGTTTATACCACACACTCATTTCTCCAACCCTCACCACAGAGCAGGTGGGAACTCAGATCTGCACAGTTCAAGGACACAGCTGTAGCTGCAACAAGGCCACCCCAAATCTACAATTGTTTACCTTGAGCTCAGTTCTACTGCAGATGCTGACCCCATCCCATGCTTGATTAGCACACAAAGCCAGGATTAACCTGAAAAACTGCAGGTGTGCACCAACCCCTTGGAATCCAGCTCCATTCCTCCTGTGAACTGCTACACAGGCAAACCAAAACCACCAAAGGTTGGTCTCCACCACACAGTGCCAACACACTGCTGGAGCCATGGAGATCCTGACCAGCAGAACAAGAACTCAGAAGCACCCTCCACACCCCTGGGAGGTTTGCCCAGGACTGGTCACCACAGTGACCAGTCAAACCCTGCTTGCCAAGGTGCTGCCCTGGTTCAGAGCCCTGAGAACTGCATAGAGCTTGATTTGGGAAGGACCTTAAAGATCACCCAGTTCCCTCGAGTTCTTCCCTGTCTATCCAGGCAGGCTGGCACAGCAGGCTAAAGGTATGGCAGGCCTCACTGCCTTTAAATAACCAACACAAAACAGCAGTGCAGGAAAGGGATGTCAGGATCCAACCCCCTCCCTACTCACTTTTAGACACAGTTTTGTTGCTCTGAAATCCAGAATTAAAAAGGCAGAAGAGATTTCAGAATCCCATGAAAGAAGCTGCCACTCCCTTCAGCCATCCCTACACATTGCTCCTGCTCAGTCACACACCCACCCAACATCAGTGTCAGAGGCCACCAGGAACACAAAACCCAGTTGCTCAGGACTTTGGTCCTTCACACCACTAAGGACAACAACAGCCACCAGCTGAACTGGAGCTGACTCACTTCACCTTCACTGCAGTGCAGGATCTCCTGACATCTGCCCAAGCCCAGGGATCACTGGTTTCACCCCAATTCCTCCAGTGCTGCTGTGCTGTGCACAGCCTCCTAACAAACCCCTCTGCTCCCTGAATCTTTGATTTCAGGAGTTTTCAACCACAGAATTACAGAATAGTTGGGGTTGGAAGAGACCTCTGGACATCACCCAGTCACACCCCCTGCCCAGGCAGGGTCACCTGGAGCAGGTGACACAGGAACGTGTCCAGGGGGGTTTGGGATGTCTCCAGAGAGGGAGACTCCAGGCCCTCCCTGGGCAGCTGTTCCAGGGCTCTGCCCCTCCATGGAAGGAAGTTCTTCCTCAGGCTGGGCTGGAATTGTTGTGTTTTAGTTCCTGGCCCCTCACTGGCACCAGTGAGCAGAGTCTGGCACCACCCTGACACCCCTTGGAGAGATTTGTATGCATTGATGGATCCCCTCTCAGCCTTCCCTTCTCCAGACTGACCAGGCCCAGCTCCCACAGCCTCTCCTCACCAGAGATGCTCCAGACCCCAAATCACCTCTGTGGCCTTCACTGGACCCTCTCCAGTAGCTCCTGGTCTTCCTTGACCTGTGGAGCCCAGAACTGAACAGGACACTCCAGATGAGCCTCCCTGGGGCCGAGCAGAGGGGCAGGATCCCCTCTCTGAGCTGCTGGGAATGCTCTTCCCAAGGCTCCCCAGGATCCCAGGGGCTCTCCTGGCCATCACAGGCTGAACCTTCCCTTAAGGACTCACCAAAACAGGGGCACTTGACCATCTACTTCCTGAGTCAGGGAGTCCCACCAAGAGCAAAGGCACAACCCAGCATCCAGCACATTTCCCTGCGGCAGGGCTGTGGCTCACCTGACAATTCCAACACTGCAATACTGAGCATGTGCTCTCAGCAGTGTGTGGTACACACAGTACAGCTTTAAATGATTGAACCCCCACTTTGTTTTCCCTGTCCCCAAACTGGAAGGGTTTGCAGGGGTTCCCAAACTCAGAGCTGGTTTGTTACCGAAGAGGCCACCGCCCGTGGTGGTACCGAACGAGGGAGCGCTGGTCGTGGTGGCTCCAAATCCAGCAGGTTTGTTCCCAAACAGGGTCTGAAAGGAAAACAACAGGAATTTGGAAACCTGAGAGGCTGATGCCACAGGAATTGTACCAGTGTTTGGCTGCAGGCGAGGAAGCAGAACTAAACCAAGCACAAGTGAGCCCTCCCAGCCCTCCCTCCCATGAGTGGGGGTTATCCCAAGCCACGTGCAAGACCCCCCAAAAGCAGCTGTTAGGGTCAGACTCGAGCGGCTTAAGGGACTTTTCCAACCTCAGTGATCCTGTGATTTTTGGTCCACCAGAACCAAAATGACTCAGTATCAAAAACCAAGGTTTGTTTTGGTCCATCACAACTTACAACCTGTATTTCCAATCCTATGCTGAGGCTCCCTCAGGCATTGAGAACCTCAGTATCTCCTGCTGCTTTCATCACTCCACACACCACTTGTTAAAAAAAGGACTCTACTACACCTGTTGATCCTCCAGTTTACAGCAAACTACCTGACTTTTGCATCTCAGACATCTTAATTCCTACGCTAACAGAAGTTCCATGAAGGTCAGCACCCCAGAACTGGGCTCTGCTTGGTTTTGTCTCTTTATTACGAAGGCACAGACATACCGAACCACCAACACCAAATCCTGTGTTGGCTTGTCCAAAAAGGCCAGTTCCCGTTCCAAATCCAGTCCCAGCATTTGTATTGGCAGCTGTCCCAAAAAGGCCTCCAGGCTGCGAGGGCTGGGTGACCCCAAAGAGACCCTACAAACAGGAACCAGGTTAAGGTAATGCTCCCAGGCTTTTCCAAGTCCAGCACTGACAACAACAGATCCAACACACAAAATCAGGCAATAAAACAATGCTACATTTGCCCTTGTGCTGGGGGAAGAGGAGGGGTGAAGAGCATTCCAGAAGGTTTAGTCCTCCTCCAAGAAATTAGTTACAAAAAGTAAATTTGAAAAAAAACCCAAAAAGTTATGCTCCAAGCTTTAAAGGATATTGGAATTTCCTCACTGCTTTGAGCAAGGGAGATGGAAAAGAAACAGTTCACAGGGTCTTCTGGGAGAAGTCACAACAGATTCACAAAGAACACAGGCTATTTGGAGCCAAAGCCTCTAGTTATGCAACAAGTTACAACTACATAGAATCCTTCTGTCACAGAAGCCCACAAATACTGCTCATTTGTCATCAGAAAGCCCAGGATGTGAATTCCCCCAGAAGGTTAATCACAGAATGACACTGTCTGCGTGAAAATGATTGGAAGCACTGGAGTTTCTAGAAAGCAGCTGCTTGAGGAGGTGAGTGGGTACACGATTTGTGAACAGCTGACTGTTCTCCAATTGTCAGGAACAAAGCTGACTGGCTGGAGGTTCCTCACTCCACGGCAGCCTTGGCTCAGCATCCCGGTTTTACCACACGGTACTGGAATCTGAGGAACATCCCAATCCTGCAGCCTCCCGCGTCCCCCAGGAGCAGCTGCAGCCCCTCTTACCATGGTGCTGGTGTTGGGCTGGCCCAGGGTGCTGGTGCCACCGAAGGAGAAGCCGGTGTTCTGCGTGGTGGTGGCCTGGCCGAAGGGTTTGTTGAACAGACTCGTGGTCTGGGACTGCTGCCCAAAGAGCCCGCCCGTGGTGCCGGTGCCAAAGCCAGTCGTACCTGGGACACCACACAGGGGTTAGAGACCAAAGCCAGCAGATCCCCACTCTGGCATTCCAACAGGGAAAAAGGTCACTGAAGGCCCTGAGCTGGAAGGGACCCACAGGGATCCTCCAGTCCCACTCCTGGCCCTGCCCAGACCCCCCAACAATCCCAGCCTGGGCATCCCTGGCAGCGGTGCCCAAAGGCTCCTGGAGCTCTGGCAGCCTCGGGGCCGTGCCCATTCCCTGGGGAGCCTGGGCAGTGCCCAGCACCCTCTGGGGAAAGAAGAACCTTTCCCTGCTCTCCAGCCTCAGCCTGCCCTGGCCCAGCTCCAGCTGCTCCCTGGCTGCTGTCTCTGCTCATCCAACAACCACTTCCATTCCTACAGCCTGGAGGATTTGGATCTCTTTACAGTCGAATTCCACAAACAAAAATATCCATTATTAGGAAAAAATCCTTCCCTGGGAGGGTGGGGAGGCTCTGGCACAGGGTGCCCAGAGCAGCTGTGGCTCCCCCTGGATCCCTGGCAGTGTCCAAGGCCAGGTTGGACATTGGGGCTTGGAGCAGCCTGGGACAGTGGAAGGTGTCCCCGCCCAGGACGGGGGTGACACTGGGTGAGCTTCACGGTCCCTTCCAACTCAAACCATTCTGGGATTCTATGATCTATTTAACTTTCAGTTTGCACCAAAAACTAGTAAAAATCCAACTGTTGTTTCAATTTTTCCAAGGAAAAGTAAGAAAACAGATTTCTATGGCAAAGAGCCCCACCAGTGAATGCTGGCAATACAACCAGCACAACTCTGAGCTCACAGCAGTATTTCAGCATTTTGCATCACAGAATTTTAAATGGTTTAACAGAACATTTGCATGTGCACTCCCAGGAATGCCAGGGCCAGGCAGTACTTACTGGTTCCAAAAGCAGTTTTATTCTGTCCATAGGAAAAGCCTGTATTGGTAGTGGAGGAGCCAAAAAGTCCTGGGGCTGTGCTGGACGTGGCAGTGGAAGACCCGAACAAGCCAGCAGTTGCTCCTGCTCCTACTGGATTCGTGGGCCCTTTCCTATTTGCCTGGTAGTCTTCCAATCGGAGTTCCTAGAGGAAAATCCAACTCTTTTTACACAGGACAAGGCCAGGCAAGGGTCCTTACCACACTCATACAGCACTCAAGCTTCACTGAGGTGAAGGCTCAAGAAAAGCTGCAACACCTACGTTTTTAAAACTAAGGATACCAAAAACAAGACCTGAACCTAGATCCATGTTCAGGCTTCAATTTGACTTCCCAGAGCTTTTTCAGGTCTTTTCATAAAAGATGTTTGTCAAATAAACCAACCCGAATGGGAAGGCCTCAGGTTAAAACCCTGGGAACATCAGTTTATTATAAACAGTTAATTGAGTTCTGTCTGGGATCCTGCTGTTATCTCAGCAGAGCAGGGCTGTTCCCAACAGGATCTCATGTCCTTCTGAGAAGATGGAATTTCAGCTCTTCCAGACCCGCATTAAGCATTTAAACCCAACTGCAATTAACGTGGCACTGCATTAATTGTTTAACTTGACAACACATCTTGTGTGTGATGCAGATACTGAACGTTCATTAATATTCTTCCATTAATGAGCACAGACTGTAATTACGGCCCAAAAAGGCCCAAGGTAAGGCTGTGTGCCCCCCTGCACTGACCTCGAGGGACTTGCTCTCATACTCCTTCATGGCAGTGATGCACTGGTGCTTGGTGTTGATGTTGGTGCTGACGCCGGATTTCACCATGGTGTCGGTGCCGGTTGGGGGCTGCCGGGAAGGGAAGGGCCAGGTTAAAATCCAGACAGATTTGGGGGAACACAGCCTGCAGACCCTGGGAACTCCCTGCAGACCCTGGGAAATCCTACACCTAGCACACACCTGAGGCTCTGTGTGACTCCTCTGCTCTGTGCAGGCAAGACCCCACCTGCAGAGCTGCCTCCAGCCCTGGGGCCCCAGGACAAGGAGGACATGGAGCTGTAGGAGCGAGTCCAGAGGAAGCCACAGAGACACTCCAACAGCTGGAGCCCCTCTGCTCTGGAGCCAGGCTGGGAGAGCTGGGGGTGCTCACCTGGAGAGGAGAAGGCTCCAGGGAGAGCTCAGAGCCCCTTACAGGGCCTAAAGGGGCTCCAGGAGAGCTGGAGAGGGACTGGGGACAAGGGCTGGAGGGCCAGGAGCCAGGGAATGGCTTCCCAGTGGCAGAGGGCTGGGCTGGATGGGATCTTGGGAAGGAATTGTTCCCTGGGAGGGGGGGGAGGCCCTGGCACAGGGTGCCCAGAGCAGCGGTGGCTGCCCCTGGATCCCTGGCAGTGTCCAAGGCCCGCTCGGACATTGGGGCTTGGAGCAGCCTGGGACAGTGGAAGGTGTCCCTGCCATGGCAGGGGGGGCACTGGATGGGCTTTGAGGTCCCAACCCAAACCTTGTGTGATTTCATGGTTTTATGATTCCATCATTATTTGTACAGCTGAGACCTCGCCCAGGTGTGTTCAATGACAATCAACAGTGGAATTTGCCCCAGGAACACTCAAAACAACTCCCAGCAATTCTGCTTTTGGTTTCACTTTAAAAGCAGTTTACCTCAGTTACTGACACAAATCCTGGAGCTCTGTGTGAATTTCACTGTCCCCCCCCTTTTTTTAACAGTGCTACGAAAGTACAAATCAGCAGCACTGCAAGAGCCCAGGCAGCACCACAGCTCTGCCCCCAAAGCCTCAGTCTTACATCAGCTCAGCCCGGAAATGAAGAGGGATGAGATCTGCATGAACAAGTTTTTGGGGAAAGGAGTCCCTCTTCCAGCAGGCCCCAGTAAGCCCAGTTCCTCAAGGCCTCTCTGCTGGGCCACCCTCCAGGCCCAACTGCCACAGAACTTTGTAGCAGTTACTGAATCTTGTCTTAAAGGGGACTCATCCAGAGGAGGTAGGACACCACTCCTCTCCTTCCAGGTCCCATTCCCAAAGCCAGGCTGGCTCAGGAGAGCTGCCTTGATTCTAACCCATCCCAAGGTGTCTCTAACCCTTATTGCTGCCAGAATTTGCCACAGGTCACCTTCAATTCCATGGCACTTCCTGGGAAGGCTCAGCTTTAGGAGCTCCTTTACCCCTTCAGTGTTAGCACAGCTCTAAGTCTGAAATTCTACCGTGTTTGAGAAGTTTTTCAAATTCAGGATAAAACCTGGAGTTAATGACACCTATTTCCACTGCAACACTCCTTCTAAAGGGATGTTTTCAAATCATTTCAGAACACTTGCATATGAACTCCTCATTTTTTCACCTCAGTGACCAAGACATCACACAAACAACTGCAAAACTGAATGCTTCCTACGGTGAACGGGTTGGATAAAGAAGAAAAAGCAGAACTTACATTAAATTTAATAGTCGTGCCAGTTGGAGCAGCAGTAAAGCTGGTTGGGCCAAAGAGAGAGCCAGATGTGCTCCCAAAGGGGTTCGAAGTGGTGTTGGTAGTCCCAAAGAGCCCTCCACTGCTGGTGCTTGTGCCAAAGTCTGAATAAAGCATAAAACAGTAACATCACTATTAAAACAAACCTGAAGTTTAAAACGTAAACCCTAATATTTTATTCAAATTAGAAACTGGTTTGAAAATGGAAAAAACAGCTGAGAAAAATAATTTGACTGCAGAGCTGGAAACTGATGGTGCTGCTAATGCAGTTCTCTGCTGTAGAAGAGTGTCCCTAACTCAGCACCCCAGAAACACAGCAGCCAGTTTCCTTCTACTCCTGACAAGTAGGAAAAAAATAATACAATAATTCTGTAATAAAGGGAATCAGTGAGGCTCCCTTTCTCTTCTCAGAAGGGGCTGCAAGCAGTTGCTTTTGCTTCATGGAATTACAGAAGAGTTTAACAGCATTCCCTGTCTTCTCCTGCCACAGACAAACTCTACTGTAACTGCTCTGTCACAGGATAAAAACCTAAAATCTAGCAGCACCAAAAGAGATTTCAGAATAAAAAATTCCAGCCAACCGCCTTTGGCAATTTATTTTCAAATTTAGGGCTGGAATCACAGCTACAGATTCAGGAGCACATGGGCTCCCCCTTGGGTGCTGTGGGCCCAGGGATGTCACCGTATCCTCCAGGAGAAACCCCCCCAGCCCCACTGCGACCCCTGTCCCAGCCCCCAGATACATCCAGCTCCCCCATCAAACAGCAGAGGGGCACCAGTTTCACTCACTTCCAAAGCCAGCTGGTTTGTTCTGCGCAAAGGCATTATTCTGGGATGAGAAGAGGCCTCCACCAGTGCTGGTGGTTCCGAAGAGGCTGTTTGATGTCCCAGTGGATGTTCCGAACCCAAAGCCGGTGCTGGTGGAGGAGGTGGCTGGTTGGTTGAACGTGGTTGACCCAAACAACCCTCCTGCAGACAGAAACTGGCTGTTAATCCTTCACAACCTCCCTTGCTTGGGGGCTTTCATGGGTTTTTGTTGTTCTGGGCTTGGGAGGGTGTTAGGTTATTTTCGGTTGAGGATTCCTTGGTTTGGGGGTTTTTCCCTTTCTCTGCCTCCCTCCCTTTTTCACCACCATTCCCCCTGCAGGCCCCGTTGCACTCTGGCAGGGCAGTACCTGGCTTTGTCTGCGTGCTCCCAAAGAGGCCCCCGGTGTTGTTGTTGGAGCCGAAGGCCGAGGTCCCGAAGGCTCCTCCGCTGGTCGTACCAAAGCCGGCATCTGCGAAGCACAGCCCGGTGAGCCCCTTCCACAAACACCCTCACAATACACAGCTCTTCCTTCTGAGCCTTCCCAGCACACCCAGTACTCATTTCAATCCCAAAACACCTCAGCGAGACCGCCTTCCCTAAGCCTTGCCTTTTCCACTCTTCCTACACAAGGAAGCTTCCACAGCAGACATGGAATTCTGGTGTCTGCCCAAACTAAAAGCTCGGTTAAGGGTGAAGCCTCAGGCTCCTGAAGTTCACCCAAGCCAGCTGGAGCACCCAGCAGCTCCGTAATTACATCCCATGAGGGATCATCACCTCCACGGGATTCTCTGAGCTGCACTCCAGGAAAAGACACCTCATTAAAAACCACCTTAACACCACTTTAGATATTTTACTTACTTTGCCCAAAAGTTGAAGTTGTCCCAAAGCCAGTGCTGCCTCCGAATGGAGTTCCAAAGGATTTGTTAAACATTTTCAGGATATATCAGGTTTTCTCCCTAGACCTGGAAAGCAGAATTCAGGTTTTATTGAAAGCTCATCTGCAAACTCATTTTCCATCTCCCTCATTGCTGAGGGCAGCAATCCCACTGGAAGGAATCCTTCAGCACAAACCCCGTGGCACTGCACGATTCCAAACCCTGCCAGAGCCCTGGGGGGGTCACGCACACCAACATTCCAGTGACACCACAGGTAAGGAGGTGTCACTAAGCATCAGTGTCCCCAAAACGATGGTGTCACCCCTAATTATGGCACCCCACACATCTCAGCCTGTGTCCTGGGCTGCAGCAATCCCATGGCAATCCTGGGGGTTTCCAGGACTGATTTTCCTGTTCAACCCTATTTGCCAACTGCTTCAAACATAAAGGGGAATGCACTGCACAGGGATTACAGGAATCCACCCTCCCTCTGCTTCCCACTTCTGCGCTTCCCAGCAGTTGCTGTTCCAGGGGAGTTTGGCCAGGCCCAATTCCCTTTCCAACCCCCCTGGTTTCTTTACAGCACATTCCCTGCTGCCTCTCCTCAATCTCCTTCCGAGCACAAACAGGTACAAACTCTGCTCCAACTCCCTGAGTTTGTCAACAAATCCAGCACAACCCCCACAGCTCCTCGGGCACACTGTCAAGGAACTGTGAGGTGTTTTCCTGCAGCTCCACCACTGAAAATTCCACATTAGCAAAAAACGTGCCAGAGGAACAAAAAATGCCAGTACTACCCCAAAAAAATGTTCACAGTACTCCCAAAATGGCAGTACTAGCAAAAAAAAAAAAAGAAAGCTAGAACCAAAATGCCATATTAACCCAAAAAAGCAAAAAAAATGCTAATGTTAAAAAAGCCAGTATTACCCCCAAAAATGCCATGTTAACCAAAAATAATGGACATAATGATCCAAGAAAAGCCATATCAGCCAAAAGAAACTGACAATATTAACCAGATAAAACATACATTACTAAAATAAAGCCTTATTAACCAAAAAAATGCCAGTATTACCTAAGCCCCCTCCATATTCAGCAGGAAGTGCAGGAATTCCCCCACATTCCCAGGTACTCCCTGGCAGCAGTAGCTGACACACAGCACTGCAGAATCAAGAATGGCCCACACCAGGAATATTCCCAAAGCCAACAATTCCAGTTAAAGCCAAAGCTACCCTTTTCCTGGGCCCAGGTTTGGCAGCTCCCCCATCCCAGCTCCCTTTACCTCCTCCTAGGCAAGGGAAGCACACAGGGATTGGGCACTGCCCAGCACAGACTCCCACAGGGAGATCGCTACATCCATCTGCCCATCCTTGAAACTGAAGTTTTTGTTTCCCTAAAACTAATAGCACTTTCTGGGAATGGCCAAATCCAGACTGGGAGCAGCCACAGCCTTCCACCATCCCTGAAGAGCTGGAGACTAAACCAGCCCAGAGCAACCAGTATCCCACACTTCCCTGACAGAAGAACTAAAAAGATGATTTGTGTCACCTCCAACTACTCCAACAGACACAAACCACAATTCTGGAGTGTTAAGGGCCTCCACAGGCAAATTCTTATGGACTTCGTTTGTCGCAGGAAGAGGAATTTCAGTGAAATGATTCTGGTAAAAGCCAGAAAAAGCTGCTCTGACAAACTCTCAGAGCTCCCCAAGCTGAGAGGAGCTCCTGGGAGAGCTCCTCTGGCACAGGGTAACATTGCACCCTGAGCCCTCCTCCCCTTCTCCCATGGGATCCCTGAGGCTGGAAAAGCCCTCCCAGCCCATGGAGCCCAAGCTGTGCCTGATGCCCACCTTGTCCCCAGCCCAGAGCACTGAGTGCCACCTCCAGCCCTTCCTCGGACACCTCCAGGGATGGGCACTCCAAACCTCCCTGGGCAGCCCCTGCCAAGGCCTGAGCTCCCTTTCCAGGAAGAAATTCCTCCTAGTATGCAACCTGAACCTCCTGTCAGGGAGTTATGAGAGTGGAAAGGTCCACCCTGAGCCTCCTTTTCTCCAGGCTGACCCCCCCAGCTCCCTCTCCACCAGGACCAAACACACCTCTCCATTCCTACAGAATATTTTCAGCCATCTCCCCTTGACCCAACGCAAGTCTCCCTTTCAGGCCAGATAAAAATCACCTGCACTTTCCGGTTGTCCGATGTTGTGACTCTCAGCCTTACTGCAAATTCACAAGTCCCTCATTTTCCGTGGTTCCTCTTTTTTAAGTGACTGCTCTCATATTGTCCTGAGATCATTAAACGCCAAACCCTACCTAAGAAGAAACCTGAAATATCATTTTCTAGGAAAAAAAAGTTACGGAAAGATTTCCCCCTCCCACAGTGTGAATTTCGTTGTACTTCACACCCACCCCTCCTTCCCTGCACCTCGAGGGCTGTGTCCAGTTCTGGACCCTCAGAGAAAGAGAGACCTGGAGGGGCTGGAGCGTGTCCAGGGAAGGGAACGGAGCTGGGAAGGGGCTGGAGCCCCAGGAGAGGCTGAGGGAGCTGGGAAAGGGGCTGAGGCTGGAGAAAAGGAGGCTCAGGGGGGACCTTGTGGCTCTGCACAACTCCCTGACAGGAGGGGGCAGCCGGGGGGGGTCGGGCTCTGCTCGCAGGGAACAGGGACAGGAGGAGAGGGAACGGCCTCAGGCTGGGCCAGGGGAGGCTCAGGTTGGACACCAGGAGCAATTTGCCCATGGAAAGGGAGCTCAGGCCTTGGCAGGGGCTGCCCAGGGAGGTTTGGAGTGCCCATCCCTGGAGGTGTCCCAGGAAGGGCTGGAGGTGGCACTCAGTGCTCTGGGCTGGGGACAAGGTGGGCATCGGGCACAGCTTGGCCTCCATGGGCTGGGAGGGCTTTTCCAGCCTCACTGATTTTAGGATTCTGTGAACTCGAGAGGCGGAGCAGAATTAGTAAAACTCGAGGGTTTTACACAACATCCCTCTCCCATTCGCTGCATCCCAGCAGAGGAGGGACCCCCTCGCACCAGAGGGCTCTAATTGAAGTGTAACAGCAACAGCACAAAATCCCCGTAAAACCACCCAAAGAAAACCAAGTCATCAACATAACTTTAAATCGCATATAACCAACCTAACTTTAAACTACAGCTAATGTACACTACAGTAAATAACTCCCGGCCCCGGGCACAGCCGGGCCGTTACCCGCATCCAGAGCCGCGTATCCCCCGTGGAAACCACCCGGAATCTCCAACCGGACCCGCACCGCTATCACCAAAAAGGCCTAAAAAACCCCAAAAAGCGGGCAGGTGCTCCGGAGACTGCCGGGGCAGGAGGAGCTCGTCCCTCCCGAGAAATCCCACCCGCTCACAGCCTTCCCGCCTCCCCCCCGCCCTTCCTCCATCCCGGGGCCTCCCCGCGCCCC
>VZRV01006177.1:0-79971 GCA_013398115.1 Falcunculus frontatus
TTCCCTCCTTCCCCTGCTTGCATGTGCAGCCCGACAAGCTGGTACTGCTGCAGATGGGGTGAAAGATCAGACCCAAACCCTCCCCTCCAAACTCACCCCTCCAAACTCACATCCCGGCCATCCCCACGTCCCTGTGTCCCTCGGAGCTGCTGCCACAACAGTGGCTCCCTGTTCCTGCAGGATTTCTCGTGTTTGTTTGTTTGTTTGTTCACATGAACTGGTCCATCCAGCCCCTCCGGACCCTAAGGGATGGCCCTGCTCTGACAGTCCTTCTCCAGTGATGCTGGACACCTTTAACCCCACTTGCCTCCTCTGTCAGCCTCTGCAATCCCAGCTAATCAGACAAGGGATTTTAGCTGTTTGCAAAGGCAATATCTTGACCTACACCACATTCCCTTCATCCTAAGTGATGAAGCTGATGTTCTCTGCATTTATAGTCCATTATGTTCCTGAAGTTGATTCATTCAGACGTTCTCCTTTTAAAACCCATAAACAAGGCAGAACCAGGACCTGTGCAACCACCTCACTTGAGCAGAAACAGGAATGCAGGGCCCTAATATTGAATATTGATCACAGAAGGCTAATGCTGCCACAGTTAACTCGCCATGACCTGACCAGTGTACTTAAAGTCTGGATTTCTAATTTTCCTTGGTCAGGAATAAAGCAATATCTTATTTACCAGATAACATCTTTATTATAAGCATCTTGCACAGCCTTTCCACTTCAGCCCACATGGGTTTCTTCTGCTCTTGGCATGGATCAATGAAGTCAATATTTCTGACTGCAAAGCTTTGTATGACTTACACATATTTAAAAGGATAAATCCCAATCAACAACTCCTCTGCTTGAACATAGCCATTATAATCCTTATCTTTGATCCTTTGGGCTACAGCAGGCAGGGAAAGGAAGGAGTACATCTCTCCAGCTCTCAGGAAATAGTTACGATGACAGCAGGAGATAAACAACATTGCCTGGGTTTGCTGGCTGGAATTTCTCCAGCAAAACCAGTAAGTGGTGCTACAGTTTCACGAGTCCAAACTGGCCAGCGAGCCCTCAAACTGGTGTGACAATCCCTGAGGTACCAAAATGTGTCAATGCCCTGCAGCCAAGCTCCTGAGCCTCTCCAGCCCTGGGACAGACAGCAGGAGATTTGTTTCACACGTGGGGAAATCGAGGTGTATTAGAATAATATCTTCATGATGATATTCCCATCGAAGGAAGGGGAAGAGGGTCAGAGCCACAGCTCCATTTAGCACAACTCAACTTTTTTACCAGATGAGATGAAGTTACATAAATCAAGCTGGGGAGCTGCCTAAGTTATGTTTAGGGAGTTGAATTTAATCGCTCCTAAGGATTGTTTTAGTCCTGTGAATTTCGAATGCTACAACCAGCCTTTCTTCAGCACATGGAGGCCACAGAAGTTCAAAGCAAGCACATTTCAACAGGAGGGTTTCACTTTTGAGGGTTAAGTTGTTGGCCAACCCTACATTTTGCTGCTACACCACCAAATCCCACTAATACAGATGCAGCTTGTTCTGCCAAAAGAGTGGTTTTAGCCGTAAAGATTTTACTAATTCTCTAAATGAAATAAGCTCTATCAGCAAAATCCCTTTGGTTTAGTACAGCTGAACCTGTGCTGAAGGCTGTACCAACACCGAAGTGCTATAAAAAAAATAAAAAGAATGACAACCCTAACCAAAACTATTGTGCTGACAAAAGGTTTTACTGACTTTAAGGGCTCCTTTGGAGAAATTTTAACAGAAAAGTTAAATAGGGAAAAGAGGAAGGCAAACAGGGTGCAAGGGCAGGGAAAAGAATGAAAAAAGGATTACTTTTGGCCCAGTAGTCAAAGTATTTTCTGAAGTTCTTGCTTTGCTCTGGAAACAGCCAAACAACTTCAAAAGGCGTGTTTGTTTTATTGAGAGATCTCACAGATCTTTTGATATGGTGCCATATGTCCCAGTCCTACTCACTTCTAGCCAGGGTGAACCAGCTGAGGTCAGAGAAGCTCCTCCATGGGAAAAGGACACGAGGAAAGGACCAGAACCTCGTCCTCAGCAAGGCTTTAATCAGAGCTTAAAACTAAACTCAGGATTTGCCAAAAGGGGCAGCAGCAGAGCCCAGGAAAATCTGCTCTGGTTTTGGTTTACAGAAGCCAGAGTCAGACAAACTCCATTTGGGTTCCTTTGTTCAGCCAAGGAAGGAACAAAACTGCAGTAACTGCAACTGTAATTAGTTTTGTTCTTTTTTTCTTTTAAGTGTCTCCATTTCTCATAGGGTTTACACATTTATAGGCAGGAAAACTTTCTCTTTTGCAAAGAGCTTCCAAAATGGTCCGTGCTAAAGTTATTTCACACATATTACACTGGCACTTTCCATACTATGTGAATATCAGCATCTTAACATTGGGGCATCTCCTCACTATTTGCATTTATAGCAGACTTTGGAAGATTGAGTTATAAAAAAAGAGGCTGTCTTTGAGTCATGCTTAGTCTAAACTGCTCAACGAGGTAACAGTTTTCAAAACTGCAATCATAAACCAGATAGTCCTCGAAAAAAAGAGAGAGAAACAGCAGAGAGAAATAAAATTGTATGGACATCTTGTGCAGAGATTATTTCTTAATGTGGGTATGTAAAGCACCCAGCAGAATGGATGTTTCTGTGCCTTTGGTTCCCACTGCAATACAAACCATCAGAATAATTTATCACTCCTTTTAGAGAGGCAGAAAACTTCAGACCTGAGAGGAGGGAGGGAATAGGGTCTGGAGAGTGAAAAGCTCTTTTGACCTAATCTCTGTGCTTATCCCCAGGAATGAATTTCAGTGCTGAAGCTGCAGAGAATAACAGCAAAAGAAGAAATAATTCTGATTGATTTTCAACACTTCTCGGGCCTCTATCTCCCCATTAATTGGGAATTTTGGCAGATCACAGAGCCAATCGAACAGATTTTGTCACCAGTGTTGTTTTGCCTTAAGAGGATGGTATGGCCTCAGAAACATTCCTTATGACACAGAAAAACTGTTCCCCCTTTGGTTTAAACACCCAAGTGATTGTTGGTCATTAGGACATAACCCAGCAATGCTCACATGCTGCACAGAAACAAGTTTCTCTGTAATGCAGACTTTTCTCAGAAATTAATTTATGACAAAGATTGTCTGAATTGAGTATGACCTTTTACATCTGGTTCAGGGTCTAAAAACAAAAAGAAAAGGAGAAAATGAAGAATAAAACCACACTGCCTTAGCAAAGCATTGCTTAGGCCGGGGTCAGACTCAGCTCCCTGTAGAGTATCCTCTTCCATTTAAGAAAAAAAGTGATTTTCGAGCTATAAATCACAGAAGGAAAGTAAGGATTCGACAAAGGAAACCAGACTTTGCTTAATTTTAAGGAAATGAACATTTTCAGTAAACTCCATAGACCCTGGCCACATGTTGAACATCATGCAGGGCCCTGCTTTTCTATGGCTACAAAAAAAAAAGTGCTTTTCTGGAGACCTGTTGCAGACAATGCTCCCTCCTGGCAACGCAGCCCCCGTTTGTGCTCCCTCCCACACGTGGCGTGTGCCTCTGTGTGTTTGCAGATGCACTTCTCTCTCACTTCTATTTACTTGCCTCAACAGCGTGGGCAGAAACTGAATCCAGAGATTTTGGCTCCTCTAACTCTGCTTTGCAGCTCTTTTATCTCATTCCTGAGCCTTCTCACAAAGGATGGTGCAGCCACGTGACTTTGAGTGGAATTAGGGGAAAAAGAAACTCTGGACCTCAGTAAGGGACTTCAGTCTGCCCATCCCTTGGATTGCACCTCAAAAATCCCAGGGGGTCATTTCTGAGAGGCTCCAACCCTGACCCAAGCAATGTCATTTGTAACAAACTATTAATGGAGAACAATGGCTTGACCCAAAACTTATTAAAATAGACATCATGAAAAATATATGGGAATTGAAAAGTCGAAGTGAACCAGTGGTTGTAGACACAATAAAAAAGCCTTTGAAAATGCCCTAAAGCCAAATATATATTTTCAAAAACTGCAAGTTTTACTCATTTTTTTCTTGGGAGAAAAAAATTCTCTCTACGACCTTAGGGCACAACAAATATATTAGGCATAGATCATTTCTAAGTGTTTTTGGCCTTTGTTAGGGAAACATCAATTTTTGCTGTTTGCAAGTACTTTATCTGGCCACACACAAACCTCCTGCCTCACCCCAAAACGTCCTTTTGCTTCTTTCCTTATTCTGAAACAACACAACTTTTGAAAAACCCCATCATTGCAAACATTCAGGTATGAGACCACGGGAATTTTGCAAGTCAGCAGGCCCAGGACTGCACAGTGGTGTTCCCTCGGGCACACCCAGCCAGGGGTAGGTCTGACCCAGTGGGATGGCAGCCAGCCCTTCCCCAAAGCCCTGGAAACTCAGGGAGGGCAGAGCCAAGCTCATAAACCCCGCTCTCCATCAGATAGGTGACGTAGGGCTCAGCCCTCGCCAACGCAGCCACCTGGCTTTGGCTGCCTTGGAGCACCAGCAGAGCAAATCTGCCCAAAATACCACTCAGAACTACCCAAAAAAGCACCTTTTGCACTTAACTCCTGCCACACTCAGAGTTCTTATTAGCAACAAGATGAATCATCTGGGTGGAACGGCCTGAAAAACGCTGAGGTTGAAATGAGTGAAAGCAAATTCTTAAATATTTCCAATGTTCTGAAAATGAGTCACTTCTGGTTCATTTTTTTTCCCGTCGTGGTCATTCATCACTCACCTTTTTGCCTTTTAGGGTGAGATTCTCTGTGTTCAGCAAGGCAAGATTTTAGAAAAAGCACAGCAAGGGGACTTTTTTCCAGGGAGAAAAGTCTCGGGCTGCTCCTCACAGCTGGGGTATCCCAGATGTTCCTTTTCCTGCTGGATGGCTCTGGGAGAGGAGGTTTTTGCACAAAAGTGGCCACTCCAGCCCCAAATCTCCCTTCAGAAACGCTGGTTTACTCTAATTTTGATCAGCACCAAATCACCTCTGGAAGCTTCTGCTTCCAGCACAGCTCATCAGTGTAACAATGCCATCCCAAAAAATCCAACCTCAGGCACAATCCTCATGGCTTTTCCCCACAGATGAGTCAATCAACTTCTTACAACTATCAACAACCACAGGAGCAGGAGCAACCCTACACCAACAGATTGATTGGCTCCATCTTAAAAACACCACAACAAAAATAGGCTAAAACTGCTCAAAAGTCCCATTTAAAACAGAAACCACGATAGTCAGAGCTCAGAGTGAGGCTTACCAGGGCTCCCAGTGAGGGCACAAACTCCGTTCTCCACGTGGGAAGCAGGTGCAGGATATTGGGCTCAGCCCTTTGCCCAGGATAAATAAATTCCCAATCACACCCGGAATCTTTAACAGCTGCTCAGCCAAAATCAGCGTTTTTTGGAAAGGGCTATGTAAGCACGGTAGGGAAAAGCAGAGAAATTCCTAATGGGAGATATTCCTTCTGTAAATACCTCTCAGGAAGTGAGTGGAAAATAAAACCTTCAAATGGTTAATACATAAATAAACTAACACCCTATAACCACTTGAAATAGTCTTTTTAAACATTTTTAAAGTACTGCTGATGAGCTTAAAATGAAAGAAAACATCAGCCTAGCAAGAAAAACCACACTTTTAAAAAACCCGTTTGTCTAATAGAGAAGCTGCTTCTCCAATTAAGCAATTAAGGCTGAGCAAGGCAGGCGTTATCGTCACATAAAGGTCATTTCAAATGAAGAGGAGCTGTTGTTGGAGAGTTTTGTGAATGATCTCCTTATGATTGGTGGCTGCTGGTTTGAAAGGAGCCGAGAATTACTCGAGGGAGCGTTTGGATTGTCTTCAGCTCCGAGTGAGCCCTGGGAATGCCAGGGTCTACTCCTGGGGCTGGCACAGCTCCCGCTGGAACCGGCAGCACCGATCCAGGGTAAATCACAGCGAGCCAAATCCAGGGAAACTGTGCTGGATTTACACCTGGGGAAGTGATGAGGCAATGAGTGCAGTCACCCTGCTCCAGATCCCCCAGTCCCCTTCAGTGCTGCCCTGCCCTGGGGATGCTTCAGCCCCACACTGCAGCAAAGCTGTCATTAATACACAGATAGAAAATGGAAAAGGAAGCCGAGGCCAGGGGACCTGAACAGGTTTAAATAGATCTGATGTGATAATTAACGTCCAGTGAGGGATTTGGGGGAAAGAGGAGGGACGAAACATAAAAACAATTTCCACCTTTATTTTAAGTTCTTTTGACAGATGGGAATATTTTCTGTTATGCTACTTGTGGTTTGGGTAATGAGATTAGGCCTTGCATAGCAGGAAGCAGAATTAACTTTGTTTACTTAAAGTGACACCGTCAGCTTGGAAAATCACATTTCCATCTGAAATGCAGCGCCTACTATCATTACAAATAACCCTGGAGATCATGATAACTAAAGGAGATTAGAGATGAAAAGAACATGTTTCTCCTTCTCTGTCTTTTTATTTTTTTAGATATACTTGGCTCACACTGTGCAGCTGAGAGCACTCCCTGCAGCAGTGTCCCCACATCTTCCTGTCCCCTCCTGTCCCCCTGCACTGCTCAAGGTGCAGGAGGGAGCAACAGGGAAAAGGGGTGAAAGCCCAGCTGGCTCTGGCTGGTCTCAGGCATCCTGAAAAAATACCTCCCTAAAGGCAATTGGTGTGGCAGGAAAAAAAAAAAAAAGCCAGCCTAGCAGCACTTTAAAATGCATTTAACATTGGGTATATAACAAAATTAAAATTTAAAAAATGAAGACTGGAATTTTTAGAAGTTGGCTGATTATAAAAGTCCCTTAGCACTGGCCCCTGAGTGACTTCCACTGGAGGGGCTATAAAAGGGCTGGGTGTTATCAGCTGCTGCATCACACACAGGCAACAGGATGGATCCTTAGGAAGGGAAGATGGAGGAGAAGGAAAGGCTTTCCAATGGGATATTTCCTAAATAACCAGCTGAAACACCAGGATGTGCAGGTGTTAAATGAGCAGCTTTGCACATCCACCAGGAAAAACTGAACGGGGAAGGGGCGTCCTGCATCCTTCCTGCTGCTCCTACAAAACCCATCCCAGCCTGGGGGGCAATGATGAGGACACCGAGGGTGCTCCTGGTGCTTCTCCCTCCTCTGGCAGCCAAAGCCAAGCACAGGGACTTGTCCTCGTGGTGTTTGCTGTGCTGTGACCCCAGCAGTGTTTACACAGCCAGGAAATGCCTCCTCTCCAGCACAGTCACTGCTGCTTCGTGTCAGCAAGAGTGACAGGTAAAGAGAAAAATCTGAGCCCAGCACAGAGATGGATCCAAAATATATAAATAACCAATTAAGAGAAAATATTAATAAAAATATTGTAACAGATCCCAATCTGCTGCTGAGTACCAATTGCCAGTAATAATCTCTATGGTAACTGAACTCTCTTTGGCCTCTCTCTGTATGCAACTAGTGTTTTATGTTTTGTTTTTTTTTTCCCTTCCCCTATTTTCATGGAAAGTTTTCAAAACTGGTTTAAATATTATGATATTTTCCTCTTCAAGTGCTAACTGGGAGAAGTATTGACTTTGTGTCAGTCTCTAAGCAGATTTTCCCTTCCTTACACGACTGCCTTAGAGGTGACTTTTGGGAGGGCACTGACTGGAAGTTCTGTTCAAACACAAAATAGGCGAGGGAGGTTTTCCAAACCTAAGAGGTTAAAATATTGCCCAGCAACAGATAAACTGAGTGGGAAGACAGAAAAAAAATTACTATGTAAAGATATTGCTTTCAGTACCTGGGGAAACTCTACCTTTCTTTGGTGTTTTTTTATTGTAACCTGGCTGCACTTGTCTCTTCTTGCCAGCTGCTCTCTTGTAATCCCAGCAGCATTTCCTGGGCTCTGGGTGTTCCCCTTTCCCAGCCTGCTCCTGCTTTGGCTGCTGGATCCAAAGGAAGGCATTACCTTCGGAAGCAGCATCACTCAGCAAATATTTGTTGTGTTACATCACAGACAAGGAGGAAGGTTTGAAGGGAGAACATGCAGAATCCTGTGAAAACTGTTCCCATGTGCACGTGGGTTTTACTCAACTTCTTCTCACTATAACACAAATAATTATAACACAGTTTTACAGCGGAAGTATCAGACCTTTACTCAGTCTGCCTTTTTTAACTGGAACTCTGTTATGGCAAAAGATCCCAAATGAGAGAGTTTGGGATTAGGTGCAACCTATGAGAGAAAATCTTGAATTCCATTTTGAAAAACTTCAGAAAGGACCATGTGAGCAGTGCTCCCTCTTTGCCTTTAAAGCTCAGGTTTCTTTCAAGAGACAGAGAACATTTAGGTGCTGAAGGATCATGCAAAATCCCTGTGGAAGCTCATGTTTAGAGGTGCTAGATAAATTAGAGTCATTCTGCAGCTCTTGCTCCTTTACACAACAGCCCAAACCAAGACCTTGGGGCTGAAGTTGTGGAGTGGTCTGAAAAGATGGAGCTGGATTCAGATCCAGATCTGAATTTCCTAGTGGTTGCCTGTCTTCCATCTGTTTGTATTTGGATGTCTCTTAGGATATAAGCAGCAGTTCTGGAGTGTCACACATGAATAAAGTGGATAATTATAAAATTAAAAGATATAACGTGCTTCTAGGGGAGATAAGACTACAATTAAAGAGTATAAACAAAGCTGAGTCTGATGTTCAGACTGATATATTTATTCATTAAATGTAATAACATAAACAAGACTATTAACTGTCATATTTTAATGATACTGTACCCTGCAAAACATACTCAGGAAAAAGTCCTATTGACTTCAATAGCAATGCCACATAAATTTAAATCATGGCTGCAGTAAAACAAAATGTCATCGTTCTTACTGAAGATTATTTGCTGTAAATATCCCAAAATGTAAAAAAACCACAAACCTGTAACTCACTGAATTGAGGCTGAGCTCAAATGTTTTATCTGTAAATCCAAAGAAAGCCAGTGGGGAATGCAGAAACCTGTTCCCCAGATAACTGAAATTCAGTATTCCCAAGAGGGAAAAGCAGCCAGGCAAAGCTGCTGTCTATTCCATGTCTCTCTGGAAAACACTGGACATATTTTTGCCCAGGAGATGGCAAAATTTGGGCAAATGTCACTTCATATCAGCAGTGTTAAGATCAGACTCTGACCTTTTTAAATATTGTTAACAGTCAGCAAGAGAGGAAGCCTTACAGCAAAAATTTCTATCTGGAAAATATGCAATAACTTGCTTGAGGTAAGTAAAAAGCCAGTCTGGAAGGAGAAAAAGGCTTTCAAGAATTCTCCCTTGCTGTAACAGCATCAGTGCCAAGAAGATGTAAAACGGGACCACTTGGAGTCACAACAATTCATCCCCCTTTGCACAGTCCCTGCTCACCCAGGGCACCAGGCAGGGCAGAGGCAGCTCTGGTGGGAACAGCACAAACAGAGGTGACCTTCAAAGGGGCCTCGGCCCAAATTTGTGACCTGCACTGAACTGTGAATGATGATGTCAAATGTTTCCTTGTAGAATCCCTCATTAAATTCCCTGGCGTTCGCCGCACGCTCAGCGTCACTTGAAGTGCCGAGAAAACGAGCGCTCACTGTGCCATGACAAAGGCCATTGGTTGCCTCTTTACTGAGCCTGATACATATGGTGAAAACATATTGACTAATTACTTGCCATTTTCAAAAACTGAAACCACTCCAAAGCCAGGCCCAGGATAATAGAACAAGATAGAGAACGGAGAATCAGGACTGGGAGAGCGGGGAGGGGGAACAGCTCAACTCTGTGACTGCTCATCCCTTATTCAACATCTGCTTTGAAATATGCAGAGGAACAACATCTCCCTGCTCCAAACTGCTTAATGAAAACTGGGAAATTAATGCACCTGATTAGTGCAGCTGTTCAAAACAGAGACTGGCTCAAGTTCACAGACAGAATCACGTCCAGCCCGCTCCCACACAGGAGCCTCACATGGCTGGGATTCAGCTCTGTGCTGCTGTTCCCCAGTTTTCCAGGGTTCTGGGAAGTGCCCCAGAGAGGCAGGGAGAGCCCTGGGCCATGGTGATGCAGAGCTTTGAGGGAGGTGTGTGAAAAGGGGAGATGGATTAAAGGGGTCAGTGTGGAGTCACTGAGACGCAATTCCCATTTTAGTTTCCAAACACGAGCGGTCCCTCCCAGCACGGAGCCCCTGACAGGATCCCCCGGGCACAGCCTTCACAGGAGCCTTTTTAGTGCCATCTCACTGCCAACACCTCCCAGTCCTGACAAACCAGTCCACTCAGCTGATGAGGAATCTTCCCTAAGTAGTGGGACGAACATTTGACAAGTTAATTTCAAGGTAGCTCATGGAGTAGAAGCAACAGAGAGCTACACAACTGTAAAAAAAGAGAAATGTTGCTGGATAAATTCTGCCAGTAATGGATGTGTAACAGAAAATACACTTAAAATTCAAGCTCTTTGTATTAGAAGACAGGCTCTTTGGTTTCGAAGGAGGAATTGTGAGGGCTCGCTGGAGCTGGGGTTAACAGGAGTACAATTACTGCTATTAGAGTTTTATGATTATGAAACTTGTGCTCCTGTATCCCCAATTTAGAAATAATAGGAAATGTTACGGATGACTTTTAAAAAATCAAGACAATTTATATGAAAAAAAAAAAATCAATAATTATTCCCTTTTATTTTTCCTTTAAATCATTCACATAATAGAAATCAGAGACCTGAATAGGATGCCTAAAGTTAATGGCATTATTAGGCAGAGAAAAAAGAAAGAGTGATCAAAAGTTTGACCCATTTACCAAAAAGTTCACAGTCTGTAGAATCTTGCTATTCTACCAGTTATTATTTTTTTTAAATTCAAGATAACTCTTAAACCACATTTGGAGGTTTGATGTAGTCATAAGCAGAGACTCAGAGCAATTTTTAAACATTTCTATTATATGAGAGAGAGTTGCTGTTTTAGAAAGACATAAATAATCTGATTTCTTTCATAAAAGTTTCAGAAGAAGTTTCATTTTCCAGCTTATAAACTAAAAATAAAACACTTGAAATGATCGATTTTCCTTTAAGGCAACTGTGGAGCCTGAGTTGATAACAGCACTGGTAAAGTCCTGGAAGAATTCCCAGCATTTTGAACAGGACCAGATATTGTTCATATTGTTTTTCATTCCTGTTCTAAGGTAAAACCCCGGGTGGATCATCACAATTTTGCCCCTGTTGCATCAATATGAGGGTTTAACAGACTGGCTGTTCTCCAGGGAATGGGGAGAACTTTGCTCCACTGACTTTTGAAGAGCAGTTTGCAAACCTTCAAATCCTGCAGGTGTGAAAGCTGCTTTCCCTGCTCCGGTGGAGTTCCACCTCAACTTTCCCCAGGAGCCTGGGCAAACAGCTCAATTCCACATAGAAGCAATGAACAGAAATCCTATTTTTTTTTTCTTTTTGTTCAAGTCATTCCCAGGGCAGTGGAGCCTTCCCAGGGCAGCCAAGGAGCCGCTCCCTCTGTCTCAGGGGAGGCAGGAACAGTGATAATAAGTCCTTTTAATGCCTTTATTCTTTCCAGTCAGGGGTTTTTTAAACTTCCTGGCAGTTTCCCAGCAGTGAGCACCCTGATGGAGCCCTGAGTGCCCTTCAGGAGGGATAAGAGAGCTGGGATAAAGCACACAAAGTTCCTTTGGATGCTCTATTCCCAGTGTTTAATCCCTAAGTACAGCCTTGGCTGCCTTGGCTGCAAAACTGCTCAGCAAAGCCAACCCAGGGAGTGCCAACCCTGGGAATGCCCGAGATCCTCCCTGCTCCTGCTTTTCCTATCACTGAGCACAGCCCATCACTCGTGTCACAAGCAGGGGCTGTGAGGAAAGGCCAGTGCATTAAGACAGCACATAATTGTCATCTCTGAGTTTCTGACATTAATCGTTTTACTTAAAGAAGCCAGTGGAATGGGGTTTTTTTTTGTCCCCCCCCCCCCCCCCCAGGGGAAACCACCCAGGGGAAAGCCGGGATTAAAAAAAAATAAAAAAAAAATTAAAAAAAAAAAAAAAAAAGACTCAAATTTTTTTGCTAATTAAAAGTAATGTGTTTTCCCATTTTTTGGCAATTTGATAACACAAAACACTTACTTGGGGGCCACAGGGGGAAACAAACTGAGACGGATAAAAAATGTTTTGTGTTCATCCAAGCAAGACTATGTTAATGCACATTATCCCATTAATGCACATCAACATCGGGAATAAGCGCGCCAATGCAAGCAAGAAGCATACACTTATCATCATTTGATAACATGTTTAATGACAGATTGACGGTTGATTTGCAAATGTGAACTGGCATCAATGTTGCTAACTTCAGCTTCTGCCGCCTCCTCTGCTATGCCAGCATATTTATGTGCATAATTTGATTTCGCAGCCACACTGTTAGTACATTTTTAATATTAACTATGCAAGAACAGACAGCCGAACTTAAGTTGCACTGATGGTTTGAGTTCATTAGATTGAAAAAGATGGGCAATGCTGACAAAGATGGAGATGGCAGCGCAACATCAAAGAGGCAACACTTAACAAACACACTCCATTTTGAACAAACCGAACTAACACATTTCATGTTGTCGGCTGCAGCAGAGCCCTTATGTACAACAGCAAGAAAAAAATATGCTCCTGCCCTGGGCATGCTGACAGCAGCTCTGCGAGGAGCTCAGCAGGCCCCTGGCCACAGAGTTGTGAGATATCTCACTCATCCTTTGCAGGTAAAGGGCTGATTCTGAGCTGGCAGCTGAGTGACAGCAGCAGAACTCAGCGGCCCTGCGCTGGAGTTACTCCTGATTTACACCAGGGCGAGGCAGAGCTCGTCCCCACTCTCCTCCCAGCGCTGGCTTTCCACAGCTGGGATTCTTTATGATGAATAATAAAGAGATTTTGCTGAGAGCTCAGCTCCTGCACGAGCAGAACTGCAAGTTCAGAACCCCGGGGCCTCATGCTGTGAGGGGTGGGATGTCCTTCCCTTGTCCCCAGAGCCAGGACCTGGCACTGACACTCCTGGTGACTGCCTCTCCTTTGGTCATCCTGGGCAATTCAGCTCTGCTCTGGAGAGAACACGTAGCAATGAGCTGGGAGGAGAATATTTCATCCTCTGCTCACATTAATGTCTGGGCATATACTGCATCTAGTATGAATTCGCTTGTTGTGCTGCAATATATAATAAATTTGAGGCAGTAGCTTTATGGTGCACGCTGTAATTTTCAATTTTATGCTCCAAACTGACCATCGGCAGGATTCTGACCATATAACCTGAGCTGCTCCGTGCAGGATACAACATTAGCACCTCTGAAGCACGGGCAAACCATGATTTAGACACACAATTAGATGGACCAAGTCCTCAACAATTCTCAGCTGCCTGAATTACTGCTGAACAGCCTAATAAACATATAGCACATAGACCCCTGCTCTGCAGAGCTTTTAAGAATGTTCTTAAGCTTGTCCCTAATCAGCAAAGCAACTCTTACAATTGCTGTTACTCAGAGATTGCTCCTGGACCAGAATCCTGTGGTGCTTGGGCCACTGCTGCTGATCCCCCAGGGAGTGCTGGACAAGGCCAGGGTCATCAGGAAACTGTGATTAAATAATCAACATAAAGTGTTGATTATTGCATTTAATCAGTGGAGAAACTTGCCAGGGTTGGACACTGCGTAAGGAGCACGAAAGGACCTTCATCAGTCTGGACCAGGCAGCAGCAGGAGGATTCCTGGTGCCCCTGTCCTGCTGGCAGCTCCTGAGAGAACGCCTCCTGCCAGGATGCTGGCCTGGTCTAGCTGGAAAAACCACTTCCTTTATTGTCTGCTGTGAAAGAAACCTGAGGCTTTCCTTTCAGTAAAACCTCTTGTGGAAGTCTGTGCTCTTTTTACATTAGTTCTCTCTGCATTGCAGCGAGAACTAATCCTAATTCCTGGACATTTGGTTCAAGAAGCTCTTAAGCAGCTTCAGTGGCTGGTGCTGTACAGACCCCCAAAATGAGGAATATCTGAACAAACACCCTGGAGACCCTGGAACTTGTGTAGTTCGCTCTTTTTGAATCTCTCCATGTGTTAGGGTCCAAACCCCACAGGAGACCCAGGCTGTGAAGGTGCTGTACTGAGGGCAAGGTGATCTCTCAGAAAGGCACCAAATAATTTCCAGGGACACAGGGCACCAGGTAGATCTTGCTCATCCCAGCGAGGACACAAGAGATCTTGGAAGCTTTCTAAAGAGTGAAAGAACTAGGAAAAAAAAAAAAAGGAAAAAAAGGGCCAGCAGAGACAAGCGCAAGAATGAGGCCATGCTCATTTTATTTTGTTGTCTTTTAAGATAACACCAGATTATCAGTGGGCGTTCAGAGAGGCACAGGAGCAGCAGGGTGAGCCCTGAGAGCTGAGCAGCAGAGGAGGAGCTGGTCAGCCCCTACCCAGCCTTGATAACTGCCCTGTTAACAGCCTCGTGCTGCCTCCTCCTTACCTGGGCTGGAGCCACAACTGAGAATAAAAACCCATCCCGGGGAGAGCAGCTGTGGTCAGTGCCACCCAGGGGTGGGGGGACAGCCAAAGGGACAAGAGCTGTCTGCAGGCTGTGGGAAGGCTCCTGCACCCAGCCCTGGCCCAGCACGACCCTGCTGTGCTGCTGGCACTGCAGGGAGGGCTCTGCAAGAGTTTCCAGCCCCACATTTCCCCTCAGCTGCTGCTGCACCCCTGCACTTCCAGCACTGGCTGTGGGGAGCTGCAGAGGATGCAGTGAGTGTGACACAGTTGGAGGGACCATTTGTTTTCTCAAGTCACAATTATCTCTGCTACCACATTTGTGTCCTCGCTCTTGTCTCGTTTTAAGTAAGTTACAATTCTCCCACTCTTGTTACTGAGTAGATGCAGATGCCACTTTGTTCTGTGTGATTTATAGCCACTAGCTAATGTTCAGTTATAATTCCCCGTTTTAGACATGAAAAATAGCCTGTAATGCTCAACACAAGGGCCTCTCAACAATGATATATAATTTAAAAATTAACACGAGGACAGAAGAGCCACGGGATTTTGAACTAGGGACTCTCTCATTCAAAGGTTAAATCTCTACAAGGTGAGCTAAAGGAATTAGTTGAGTTATTAAGTAAATGCCTCTGTTCTATTTTCCCAGTACATTAGCTGTTGCAGCCTTTTCCAGTTCAGTTGTGTTCCGCCCCAGCATGTTCAAAGTGCAAATGCTCGTGGCACTGTGTTCACACATTTGCTTTTTTTCAATGTCAAACAAACTGGAGCTGTTCAGAGCCAAAGGTCAAAGTGGAGGGTCCTTAAGGAAATCTCCTGGGAAATGATGTGAATGTTCTCATGTCTTTATTGTGTATAAAATCAGGCTTCATACGTGGCTCGTCCTTTCCAAGCATCTTAAAACTATAAATGAGTCATGACTCATTCCTGCAACACCTAAGTTATGTAAGTGGTCTTGCTAATTTACTGGAATATCTCGCATAACTAATCATTTCCAGGATCAAACTCTGAAGCCTCGGATACCTCTGAGCTATGAAGAGCTCCTTTAGAAACAGAGAAGTTAAATCCCAACCTCAGGCGATGAGGCAAAAGGGGGACAGAACCTGCATCACCCGACTCACTCTGCCCAACTCAAGCCATAAACCCCTCTTTTGGCAAAGCTCAGCAACTCAGAAAATTCAGGGAGCATGGAGAGGGGAAGAGCTTGGCTGTGGAGAGGTTTGGGAGGTGGCATTCCTTTCCTGCCTGCTTTCTGCTCCCAGCGAGGTGCAGCTCATATCCTCGCTGTCTCCTGCTGCACTTTGGTTAATGGTCTCGCTCCAGCATCAAATATTACATTTATGGATTACAAATTTATTGACATTTGACATTTGCATCAGCTTTCACCTGATCAACAGGAGCTCTGACTGCCAAAGGGAGTTATTATGGAAGATTTCAACAGCCATGGGAATGCCAAAAAGGTCATTAAATCATATCGGAAAAACAATGTGTTCATAGCATTCATACATTTAGCCTTGCCAGTAAATCTTCTGGTTGATGCTTGGACCACCTACTGATGATACTCAAAGAAAAGGAGAAACAGGGAGAATTGAAGAGATGAATTAAATTAAAACCAAATGACATGATGCCTGGCACAGTGGGATCTTTAATTTTCTACTCTATGAATCCAGAATAAGCAAAAAAAGCAAAACAAAGCGCAGTGGCTTGACTTTCTCTGAGTGAATTCCCTCCATACAGGCAGGGCTTAACTAAATAATCCTGAGTAATGTGTGCACCCCACATTATTGCATGAGATTTGTATGTGGGAGGTGCAGGATTCAGAAAACATATGGCACATGGAAAACAAATGACAGGGTGTGCTTTTACACTCATGCTGGCTATACTTATCACTCTTGTTGATATTTTTTTCCAGACGTGAAATATGAATGTAGGAACTTTCACCTTAATCTCTTCGGAAAAATACCCAGAGTTATTTTTTTGTGCGTTTGTGATTTACAGGAGGCCACCCCATCATTCTTGGGAGAGCAGACAATGTTTTAAAAAACACCGATCAAATAAACACAATTACCTCCCTCATCGTTTTTTTCCTTGGATGACACACCTGGGTCTTGCACCAAAAAAACACCCAGGCCAACAGATTAGGGCTCCATGGAATGAGGGAGGGAAGTGAGTGGCTGGACTGGGAGCCCACCCACAGCCTGTCTGTGCCTGGCCAGTGCAGGGTGAGCTCCACTGGAGGCTGATCCTGAGCAGAGTGAGCACGAAGGAAGTTTTGGGTTTGCCCTTCTCCTGTTCACCTCACACGAACACAGGCAGGAACAGGCCATGGCATTGTCATATCCCAGAAGGAATCTTCCATGGTGTCCCTCAGGATGTAGGTGAAGAGGTGGGAAAAAGGAAATGGCAGTCTCTTTGGTGTAAGGGAAGTGGGCAGCCATGAGGACGCAGTTCCAGTGAGGATCAGTGCCAGCAGCTTGTCTTGGCCCCCCAAAATAATTGGTGTGGGGTAGCCACTGCTGTGCCTGGAGCACGGACAACAGAAGTGGAATGAAGAGTGGCAAAGGCACTCAGGGAATGGGGCAGAAAGGTTCTCCCAACCCTTGGTTTGAAGCAAGAGAGAGGTGGAGGTGGAGCTGGATGGAGACACTGATGGGCAGCCACACCAGGGCACCACTGGCATGGGCTGGGATGGGTACCCCCAGGTCACCTGTGTGGTTTGTGGTACAAACCCCACTTTAGGGGGGTCAGAAATGGGGAGTGTTTGTGAGTTTTCATTAAATGACTGAAAACAGCGGTTTCACATTGGAGTTTGAACAGTTCTCCCAGAGGAGAGGGCAAACCCACTTCTGCCTGCACAGAGTGCAGTGAGCATCTGTTCACCCTGAGGCCTGGGGTCCGCTGCAGCTCAGGTGTCCCGGAGGAGGAATTCCTTCTCCTTCTTCCACGCCTCCTCTGCTGTGGAATAGCACTGAGCAAAAGGTCTTGGTGAGGAGAGGCAGAATCTACCCTGCACAGAACACACTGTGCTTGGTCTGACACAGCTGCTGAAGAGGTGGGGAGCAGTGGAACAAACCACATCAAAGCCACTCCAGCCACCTCTCCTTTCCTTTCAAAAATGTCACTGCGGCACCCTCTGCTTTCTGTTACAATGTTTATCATTGTTCTTCGATTGTCTGCGACAATAAATGGTTAGAAATGAGCATATATCACCAGGAAATCTCTGCCTGCCCCTTCCCCCAAGCAGTGTCATAAAAACGTACAAATTCACATTAATAATGAAGTGCATTTCCCCGAGAAGCCACTGTGTATCTCAGGGAGAGCAGGCAAGGTGGCAGTTGCTGCAGAGTTTCCTATTAAAGAGCAGAGCAAATACTCATAAATCTGATGAGGGGCCAAAGCACATGTTAGGGCTGTCTCCCTCTTAATGGAACCTTTTCTGAAATGAAAAAAATATATATCTCGATACATTCAGGGTATTCATTAGACATGACAACCTCCTCCACTCCCCATGGCTCCCTCCCCCACTCCTGCGTGTGCTGACCCCCGGCAGAAGAGCTGAGTGCTGGCAGGGAGGGAGTTTGGAGGGGAGGAGGAACTGTTTGGTTTTAATAAAGGGCTTGTGTAAATTTACTACAATGGACAAGTTCCCTCCTGGCCCTGTGTGTCCCTCCTTCCCTCCACTGCAGCCATTCCTGGTGTGTGCTCCCCTGGGATACCTGGGATCTGCCATTCCCCACAGCCAGCCCGGCTGTCCATCCATTGGGAATGAGAGTGACAGAGCCAGTGCTGCTCCCCAGAGCAGGATCCTCCTGAAAGAGACCTCTCCTGCCCTCTCACACCTTTGAGGGCTTGGCCAACTCCTGCTCCCGGGAAAACTCGATGTTCTCCAGGCACAGGGAGGCAGCAGGATGAGGATCAGCCCTCCCTGGCTCTCTCAGGGCTGGGATTTTGCTGCCTGGTGTTGTGTGTTAATGTTATCCCAGCTGGACACCAGGGGTGTGCTGCCCCTCTGGAGGGTGAGATGCTCTTGGAGAACCACAGTCCCATTTAAGCCGTGAGCTCCGTGCTGGGTGTTTGTCCCACCCCATTCCCCCTCTGGAAGGGAGAGTCCTGGGCTGGAACTGCCCTGGTGCAAATCCTGCTTGGATTTCTGTGGAACCCCATGCAAAGGTCTGATCCCTCCTCTCAACAGACCCTGCCTGGACGCACAAACACACCCAGCTCCAAACTGAGGGGATGGGAAGAGACGGCAGAATGAGGCCTGAAGACTACAGCTTAATAATCATGAATTATCTGGTCATTATCCCAATAAATAGTGAAAAATCTCTTCCTCCTTTCCTCCTCCCATAAAGCCATATCTATAATTTTCTTCATTTTCCATCTGTGCTCCATCATATTTGCACTGAGTGATCATCCTGCTAAATTACATTATTTTTATTGAAAGGTGCTTTGGAGGGCTGGATACTGCTCATGTCTTTTCCTTTTGTTATTGATCTTTGTGATTTGATTGCTGAGGTGTAAAATATATAAATAAGACTCAGGTACCCTTCCTTTGAAATCTCACCGGGTAACAATGTTCTGCTATAGATTATGAAGGCTGTAGCATTTAATAATATCAGGCACAGCAAGGAGAAGGCAAGATTTTGATGTCCTTATGAATAGTGAATGCTGGAGGAGGCTGCTACCGTTCAAGGTCAGTTAAAATCTGGTCGAAAGTTGCTGTTTCTTTGTGAGCAGAGGAGTTCCTGCCTTGGAACTGCCACATGCAATGTGTTTGTACAGAGCCCAGGAACAATGTGGGTTGACCCAGCGAGTTGGAAGCTCAAATGCAATGTCAAATAATACTGATCTTAATAGCAACCTGCAGTATTCCTAAAAAGCCAGGAAATCTGCACGGACACATCGGTGCTGCCACAGTCTGATGGATCATCTGGCCTGACCCTGCTCTCAGGGAAGCCAAAAACACACTGTGATTGAGTTTACAAGGACCAAGATTGTCCCTGATGGCTAGATTGAAAAAATGCTATCCAGGAAAATTTTGAAGATTTAAAAATATTCAATTTAAAAAAAAAAAAATCTGGATCTACCACTTCAGGGAAACAGCGATAAATTTCAAAGGATTAGGGGAACTGAGATTATCCAGAACAGGATTATTTAGAGGGAGGAGTGATGGGCTGGAGGTAGTTCCTTGCTTCAGCAGGATTTTGCTTCAGTGAAAAGGCCAACCTGTTTCTTTTCCTACCTCTGTCTCCTCTTCTTCAATTTTACCCAGTTTATCCCAACAAAAATCTATTTTAAAATGGAACTTCCCCACAGATTTCTTCTTCCCATTGAGAAGCCATCCTTTTCCAAAAGGACATTGCCCAGAAAGCCCCACTTGAATGGAATAATCAACACTTCCACGGGATGAACCCTCTTTTTCTGGCTGATGACATGAGTAGCAGAACCCTTGGTTCTGCTGGTAAATTCTGCTCACAAAACTGTGGTGACACCACTGCAGGCAGCTACATCCCAGCATGTCTGATTCTCCTGAAAGGGTCTCTCAGCTTCTAATATTTGTTTCTAAGAAGAAATGAAAGTTGAAGAGCAAGTTAAATTCTCTAAACTATAATTTTGGACCACTGATTCAAACAATTGTCCTTGACCACATCACAGCCATGGTGGCTAAGAGTGGAACGTGAGCAGAGCAGCTCTTACTGCTTCAGAAGGATGAGAAAATAAAATCCAGAGAAGAAAAAAATCTTCTATTTTGGTATACTTAACACATACAGTTATCTACGTGTCCTATATATCATTTAACAAATTGCTTTGCAATTCTTACAGGGCGTGGTATAATGACTGATTTAAAATCACTGCATTGCTTAAACTGCATTGTTCTTCATCAAGTTGAGTCATTTTTATGTGAAGTGTCAAGCTCTCTAACAAATAACTGCTGCCAGACAAATCAAGTTCCTCATCTTAAAGCTACGGCTAAATAGTTTATAGCTTTAATCTGCTCACTGAGGTGTGCAGTCTATGACAGTAATTATAAATGCAAGGAGAAATTATAGCTGAATGCTTTAACTGCATTAGGAGCCATTTGATGAACAATCATGATTGCCTGCTCATTTTCAACAATAGAGGGCAAGTTAGTGTCAGTGCATTAGAGGATTTTCAGTTCTGCTCTGCTCTTTCTTCCATTTACCACAGAATGTCAGTTGTCTCCTATAAAGTAGAAAAAAAGCGCCGTAGAAGCTTTAAACTTGATGGTTAAAAAAAGACAAAGGAGGAAACAGAGAGAAAAACTGTTTATCATTATGACTCTTTTTTTTTTTTTGTTTTGCAGCAGCCTTACTTTCAAATTAGTTCACCTCAGGTAGCTGCCTGTTTGCTTATCGGGGTCTTCTGAAACAGAAATCCCCCCAATGAGGTTGGTTAATTTGACTTTATCGAGACTTATTTCTATCAAAACTTGTAGCTAAGGCCACAGAGAGCCTCAATCAACGACCAGCTCCAAGCCAATCTCACCTGGCTCTGAAGTGACAAATACAATTCTGCCCTGCCTTTTTTCCTCAGAACAACATAAAAATTCTAATTCAGTCGAAGAAATGAACAAATGTTCTTCAAGGTACAAGTCAACATACAAATTACTTCTAATTAAAGCCATGTTTCCTAATGTTCATGGGTTTTCTATGAAGAACAGCAATAAAAACAAATTTGAAGTGGGTTAAATGAAAGAGAATAGAGATGTCTGTTGTATATTACACATAATCTTACTTTATATTACTAAACCCATATCACTTAGAAGAATTCAGGAAAACACCAAAGATGAATATAAAAGAGATATATATATCTTTACATTTAAGAAGAATTTATAGCAAATTTCTTATAAACAGCCTCACGGAGGTCTTAAAAATAAATCCATACCCATAACACATTTTTCTACAGTACTAACCCAGATTATTCATTTATATTTTTAATGATAGCTAACATTTGACAATATAACCTCTACCAGTAAATGCCACTGAAATATAAAGTACTTTATGTATTTCTATACTTCAAGTACTCTTTCCACTGTTTTATTTCCATTTATTTCAATCTATATTCTCTATTTTTATGCCTATTTCACGACAATATTGCCTGCAAGAAGGAAACACAAATGCATGCGTGTGTTTTAAGGATCTCAGCTTTATATTTCTAATTTCTAAATACTGTGCTCCCCTCTGTTATTATTCAAATGTATACTGGATCTTAAAAATAACATGGTAAGAGTAAGTAAACTCTGAAAATCCCTGTTATTTGATTTAGTCTCCTTGCAGATTTCTGAAGAATCCATATGAATAAACTCCGGCCTCCCCACTCCCAACCTCGTCAGAACTTCAGGAGGCTTTTGGCTCCGAAACTGTAATAAAATCTTTACAATGCCATCCCAAATACCCCATCATTTCAGACAATTTGTGCTATCATGCATACCAACTGAAATTATAGCTCCAGATAACAGTGCTATCACTCTGTCATCGCAATTTAAATATATTTTTTCAAAGGTAAGATACAACCTGCATCTTGATATAAATTAGAAATGGATGAGTATTACGAGGACAGCAATTTCTCGGGATCCAGAGGCAGGAAGGACAGTCCCTTATTTATGTAGTTACACACCACCTGAATAATATGTCTCTGTGCAGGTTATTACAATGCAGAAACCACTTTTTTTTTTTTTCCCGTTGGCGATTTTTTTCCTCCCCCTTTGTATCTGTTCCTCCAATCCTCAGCAACAGTAACGTGTTTATAAAGGTGGGTGTTTGGTTTGCCTCTGAGTAATAACACGGTGCTTTTAAGACCAAATCTGAAACATTTGTCACGCATTAAGCCATGAATGTGCCAAAATAACTGTTGTATTAATATATCTGGCAGATAGCTTTTGTTTGATCGTCCCCAAATTATTGGTTTGCTCTGATATCTCTTGTGTGAAAGCTATGAATGGCAGAGTCTTAATAATCATTAACTGGTGGGGAAGGAAACAAAGTATGGGATGTTTATTCCTACCCAGTCTCTCAGGGATGCTGATTTGGAGTGGCCAGGTAAACAAACAACATTCTAATGTTGGGTTAAAATGCCCAAATAGATACTTTAGGGTATTAGCCCTATTTAGAAAACAAACTCCTTTTGAGTGAGATGGAATTTTGCTGGCTAAAATATGCAGGAAGCATAAATCTCCTCCAGTGCAGACAGCACGTACAAGATGTATGCAAAACTTAAATCTTACTGCACTTGAACATTGACGTTCTACTCCATGGCAATGGCTTACATTACCCAGCCCAAAGTAACCCCCTGATTAGTGGTTTAAATTATTCAAAAGTAGCCTTTTTAATGGAGCTTAAGTGACGCAGAGCCCTCGTGCCAGCTCTGGCCACGGAAAGTGTTTCCTAAAGCTTCATGAATATTTGCAGCAAACAAATGGGAAATCTTCCCCCAAACGGGGATTGAGCCCCTGTCCCCTCAATCAGCCAGAGGATGGCCACGAAGCCAGGTGGCATCAGTGACAACTCACAGCACATCTTTAATTTTCACCATGTGGCAAATTCATTTTCTGAAGGTTATTCAAGTAATGAACACGTTGGAGAAAACCTGAATCTGCACATGAGTGTTCTGTGAACACGAGCAGAGCCTGAGTCTGCTGGAGGAATCAATGGGAACAACTAAACAGAGCCCTCCTGGAAAAAAACTGGTTAGAACAAAAAACTTCTATTTGGACTTTTAGTTGATGTTCTGCATATTTATTTAAATCAAGAATATTCAAGTTTGTGAATCAAGTAAAATTAAAAATGCAAAAATGGTGTGGCATCTGAATATTACATTACATGTTATAAACATTGGTTGTGGCAACTGGTGTATCTTGCAGCAAAAAAATAGCAACACTAACGCAGCAGTATCCTACTAACAGGTCTTGGAAATATTAAGCTTGTAAAAAATCTCAATTAAGCATTAACTCCCCCAGGTTATATGAGAACTTGCACTGAAGTCAGTGATGTTTATGGATTGACTTCCACCAACACGAAGCAAAATATAATCAAACATCTTAAAGATTAAAAAAGGAATGATGGAGAGAGAGGTTAAAATGATGTGACAAAAAAGGCCACTCACAGTAGCAAGTGTTTAAGTAAGTGTAAAATATTAAAATATTTTACAAAACTGAACATCCAAATATCCACAGAAGAATAACTGAACTTCTAGATAGGAACTTTTCAGAGTTATTTGTAGATTCTCGAGGCTGTGTTTGAGATTATGAGAAACTTGGAATAATTGACTTGGAAAAATTTTGCTAATTTGACTTTTGAACTGTCTTCTTTTTCCCCATCCAAATCAGATTTATTGGTGCGCTAGCACTGAAAGAGGTAATAACCTTTTCAGTTTCAGTGCTCTTTATCTGCTTTTTTCCATTCTCACAGCAAAGAGTAGCACTTAGTTCTTGCATTCCACACGGAAGCGCGGTGGATGTGAAACGATTTAATCTTAGGAACAAAAAGAGAAATGGGCAAACAGCTATTTTGCAAACAATAAGCAGCAACATTTCTCTCTAGGGCAGCGTGGATTTGCACTGCCCAAGCTCTCTTCCTGAAAACATTATAAAATGGATGTGTACATGTGAGGGAGGAGTGGCGCAGCATACACGATGCATTTTATACTGTTTTCCTACTTTTACCAAAGCACGGAGCCTGACGGAGCCTCCTGGAAATGCTGAAATGAAAACTCACTATAGAGCATGCATACCTTAAGAGTTATTCTTCATCCACTTCTGCTACAAATTGTGAATGGTGTTCTGGTGACTTGCTGTGTGTTTTGCTTAGATGAAGTTTTACTGCATGTTTGCTCGCAAATGTCCGACAGCACAACTTACATTTGAACTTAGAGTCTGTGTCCTCTTCTCCAGCTATTGTTTCAGGAGATCTTTGAACTGAAACTCTGGAGATTTCTTGCTCTACCTTGGTTTGCTGCTCCACAGCCAGCCTGTTCATGTCTTTCATTTGGAAACCTAGGTGGGATTCTAAGTGGCTAATGTAAGTAGAGGGGGTTCGGAACTGAGATGCACAGTCGCTGCAATAAAAGACTGGATGTCCTTTGTCCATGTTTTTCAAAAACTTTGTTCCTCCGGTTTTCCTAAGTTGATACTTGACATTTGCCAACCAGTGGCTGATGGTGGTCATCGACAGTCCAGTGAATTTGGAAATCTGCATGCGCTCTTGTGGGCCTAGATCTGATAATAAATATTTACCTTCTGATGTCTGGAAGAGGCTGGAAGCAAACTGAGCTTGCAAAATGAGCAGATGCTGAGGGTTCCAGTTTGACTGTCTGCCCTTCCTTTTATGCAGAGTGGAGACTTCCGTGGAGACGTCCTCGAAGCGTCGGACATCTATTTCCAACTTCATGGACGGGATCCTTGAGGATGCAGCAGGTTTTGGTGTGGTAGCTTTGGGAAGAACTTTGACCATGTCGGCGATGTCAGACAGAGCGTGCTTTTGAGGTGGAGAAGTACAAGATTGTGCTTGAGCTGACTCAGCTTTCTTGCCTTTGGATTTGGTCAGGTCAATAGGCTGATCATTGTTTTCAAACAAATAGTGCCTGGATACACTTGCAGGCTTTGGTGGGGTTGGAGCAGGAGATAAAACTGGCTTCTCCATCATATTTAGATTGGGTTTGTGGAACATGGAAATTGTGCTAGAGCTGGGGCTGCAGTTGGACTGAGGCTGTAAGGGCTCAGTGGCTTTGCCCAGGTGATTGTTCAGGACCGACTGCAGCGCGCTCAGGGGGTTCACACAGGGCAGCTCCGAGGAATGGTTGGCAGCAGCACAACCATTACTGAGAGAAGCTGCTGGTGGCTCCTTGAGGACTGGCTTTTCTTTTCCACTGTCCTCTTTAATTTTGTCTTCTTCTTTCAAGGGACACGGTTCTGTCTTTTTTGGCTCCACGGAGGCTTCAGCTTTGAGGAGAGGTTCCCTCTCACTCCGGCTGAGCGAGGCCGCCTCAGCCTGGACACCCTCCTTAGCATAGTCCTTTTGTACCTCCTCCTTGTCCTCAGCCTCCTTCTTCACTTGAGTGCACTGGCTCACATTTGCTGAGATAGGGACCAGAGGCATCACCTTCCACTTGGGTGCTATGGGCCTCAATTTATTGGTCATGGTTGGCCTGATTTGGAGCACCTGGGATCCCACAGGCAAGGACGGCTTGGCTCCCTCGGAGAGCTGGTACGCTGCGTGGATGCTGGGATACGCGCTCCAGCTGGGAGCTCCGTTCTGAGCTTTATTGATGGCTGTCGTGACAGTGTTCTCCAAGGACTTTAAAATGTCCCCACCACCCTTTGAGCCATCTTCTAAATCTTCTTCTCGGAGGTACTGGTATTTCATTGTGGGATCTAGGGGTTTCTGAAGAGTGTCTTCGTACTCCTCGGTTTTCACTGCTTTCTCATCTTTGTTCGCATCATCAGCTTTATCTTTTTTGCTTTCTTTTTTAAGTTCAGAGGCAGGACCTATGCATTCTGCAGATGATTTACTAGTTGATTTTGAAACGGGACTGTCATTGGCTGGTGCTTCAGACAGCGATTGCATTTTTTCCACAGCTAGAGGATCCAGAACAAGCTGCTTTCCTTTCTTTGAAGCTGAACTCGTGACTTTCAAGAAATGGCCAGTGACCATCATGTGGGTTGTGAGCTGCTGCAAGGTGTCATGGGAGCTTCCACATTCCATGCACTTCAAAATCTGGGATTTGCAGGCCTCAAACTGCCAGGTGTAGCTGGCCCCGTTCTGGTACCCGTAGCGGTTGTTGGAGGAGAGCTGCAGGTTTGCGTTCTTCTGGGGAGAGAAGGTGTCGGAGAAAGACCCCGTTGTGGAGTCGGGGGAGCAAGGCCTGTTCACATCAAACACACGTTTCTTGGCTGGAGTGACCATTTTTGAAGAAATGGTTGGTACCGGCTCCTTCAAAGGCACTTTTTGGTAATGTTTTGTTTTTATCATATGAACACTCAGATCTTGAAGGGAATCAAAAGAGTCACCACAGAACATACACTTCAGAACTTTTTGTGCATCTTCCTTATCCATGTCCTGGAACGCCCTTTTCCTGGGCTTGGAGTAGCTGGTAGGTCTGTGCTTGTCCTTTTTGTGGTTGTCATCCTGGTAGTGCCCTGTCTCGTTCATGTGGACCGTGAGTTCTACCAAGGTGTCGTAGGCAGCGCTGCACTGCCGGCAGCGGAACCGGCTGGCGCCCGTGAACACAGTCCCACACATTTTGCTGCTCTGCCTGTAGAGCTGCACCGAGCTGAACAGGTTGGGCTTGGAGACGGGCCTGGAAGGTAAATTCTGCTGCAAGCTTTTGGACAGTGCGTCTTGGTGCCAATCGAAATCAGCTTTGTTCCCTCCATTCCTGTTGTCGCAACTCCTCTTTTCAGAGTTAGACAACTTGAAACCCAGCCCCAAGCCTGTCCAGTAAGAGTCCGACAGGATGTTGGCATAGACTGCTGTCATTTTATCCATGCAATCATGTGTTTCGCTCTGGGCTTTGGGGTGGGCGCTGCTTTTGGGGTCCTGGGGCTCCCTGGAGCAGATGTTTTTGATATCTGCCACATGGTCACTACCGTCACTCAGTAGTGATTCGTTCTCTGCATCCTGGTTGGATATGTGACTGACAGGGGAATTCTGGAAACTAAAGTTCCCTTTCTGCTCAGGACCCACTTCGTGTTCCTCGTCCGTGCCAGTGTCATTGCTGCCCTGCAGCTGAGCAGTTGAGTTGTTGTCATCGTCATCTTCTTCCTCCTCCTTTATATCTTCCTCTTCCTTTAAATCTTCCTCTTGGACATAACCTGAAATGTAATGTCAACATATGAAATAGCCTGTTAAAAGAGAATGCTACAGTTCCAGTTTTCTAGTTTCACTGTGTATTTCCTTTACTAGATTTTGCTTTAATCTATAACTATATTCCCTGTTAGTTCTGGAAGTGAAAAAAAGGCCAAATGATGTCTCTTTTTTGTGAAGGTTGCTGCGTTTTGTTGGCAGATGATCATAATTCTTTATAACTGCCAGAGATCCCGAGTTAATAATTTTCCTGTCATGGGAGTATAATTCTAACTGTCCTGTAATGGGACAGTTGGAAAATTCATATGTAAGAATTTAAAGTTTATACTAAAAGCTTCAATTCTATGAAATTGTTTTTAGCCTCAGTGAGAGAAAGGGTGGAATTTGCAAGGAAGAGAAGAAAAGTAAGTGCCATAATCTTCCTGGTTCAGAGCATCATCTAGGTACAGTAACCTTTTGCCACTTGATCACCTAAAAATGCACTTTAGGATGTACACAAATAATTTATTTGTCAAAATACAACATCTGAAAGCATTAATAGGCATAAGTGAAACTCTTTTGTTTATAAAAGTAATGTACTGTGTACCATAAAAGCAAATTGTGCTTCAGTAAAAACAAATCCATAAATTTCAGGGCAAGAACCCTTGGAAGTTACAGAAGATTTGACAGAGGTAAACCAAAGTTAATTGTAAAACTGGAGAAGAAGAACAAATCCAGAAGGATGTTCTTCAGCAAATTAACTATTTCATTACAGAGATGAACTTGATTCTGGAAGAGTATATTTATTTAGAATCCAATTCCTTCCCATTATCCGAAAGTCGTTTTATAGCTCTTTAAGAACCTGGCTCACTTTGCTCCCTTGAATTTGGCATTCCTGACCAAATAATATCCCTTCTAACAAATCCAAAGGAAAGCGTTCCACCTTTCTGATGACCATCTGGACAAAGCCTTCAATTTTCCAGTCTATTTGCATGATCTCACCCCTTCCCACACACATTTGCCATCAGGCCAAAGAGATGAACCAGACCCAGAGGAACTGTTCCCTGGATGAAGCTGCAGTACAAGAAAAGGGAAATGATGGCTCTCTGTGTGACGGGAGCTAAGAAACCCATGTGTCATCTTTCCCACACCCTTGCCACAGGTTTAGGACCTGCCCAGGTCACTCACACAGGCTTAGAGCTGGGCTTGGCTTAGAGCTGGGCTTGGCTTACTCCAGGGGTGGTACCAGAAGGTGTCACAACCAGAGGCAAAGACACAGCAGTGGCTCTGAACAAATGACCTGCACATCGCTTCAGCCTGATAAAATAATCATCACACAGTGGGAGGAACACTGTGCTCCTCAGCAGATGCTTTTAGCAAAGGAGTTAAATACGAAATATTAAGTGCTAAATACTAAAAACAATCCTGTTAGGATTGTGCTGGGTCCCAGCAAACATTAACAGGTGATCAGACTGGACAGAGCTTAGACCTCAATAGTTTTCTCTCCTCCTTAAACTTTTCCCTAATAACCAGACATCACTTTCCCTTCGTTGTGTGTTTTTCGGGGGACCAAGGAGAAGGCAGGGACATGGAGGTGGCAGAAGGTCCCCAGGCGAGGAGCAGTGACCCTGTGACACACGGCCCCTCTCCAGGATGTGTCCCAGTGCCAGGCACACCACACTGAGCTCAACAGAAACAAGGAGGGGATCCAACCAAGGAATCGGACAAAACACAAAACAAAGAGAATTCCCACAGCTTTGTGTCACTGCAAATTGGATTCTCCATTCCAGCACCAATTCTTTGAGCAATATTAACCCATTTTTCACCAGAAGGTACATTTTTCCTTTGGAAGGTACATACAGCAGCTTATTCCTCACAAAATCCTTTGTCCTTCTCTAGGAAAAGCAGAAGTACCAGACAGCTGCACATCCCCCACAATATGGATAAAATTTGCTGTTTAATTAGGCATTGATATGTTTACTATAACCTTTACAGAAGAGTAACTTGTGCTGAGGAATCCTCTTTTTTTTTGGTGTCTGTGTAAGATACTGCCACAATCTCGTGTAAGTGGTAGAAGTAACCAGTTCCAGTATCTCCAGAGGGTCTACAAGGATGCCAGAGAGGGACTTCATCAAGAACTGGAGGGACAGACAAGGGGGAATAGCTTCAAACTGACAGAGAGGAGGTTTAGATCAGATACATGGAAGGAATTGTTCCCTGGGAGGGTGGGGAGGCCCTGGCACAGGATGCCCAGAGCAGCTGTGGCTGCCCCTGGATCCCTGGCAGTGCCCAAGGCCAGGTTGGATGGGGCTTGGAGCAGCCTGGGACAGTGGAAGGTGTCCCTGCCATGGCAGGGGTGGCACTGGATTCTGTGATTCTGTGATCCCAACTTACCAGAAAGCACCATCAAAATTTCACAAAACCATCAGTCACATCTGTTTTAATGGTTTAGGGGTTTGGGCAGCTTTAAAAACACATTTCAGTATCCTCCTTGTAAAAGCATTTCTGTTTATGTAAATGATTTAAATTGCTGTGGGCATTTTAAGGACAGTGGAGACCGGTTCTACAAGACAACCTCAGCTACAAGAGATGCTCGTGTTCTTCCAACAGGGCTTTTTAGTAAGATTTCATTGGACATGAAGAGATGTAGCTGGTTAACAGAAATAACATTAATTTAAGTGGACTTTGCATTATTTATTTTAGAAGTAAAGAGTGCCTTATATCTGTACACCCACATGTTTTAAATGCAGACTCTGTAATAAGTAGCATAAATTTTGCACGTCACACTGATGTCCATGTAATAAATTGTTGAATGACCTGTTCTCTTCCCACCAGTTCTCCCCCAGGCTTATTCTGACATTCCAAACCTCCGAGATCCTCATGTGTAACTGTGTTCCAGGGGAAAAAATAATATGAAAGAAATCCAAACTTAGTAGCTGGATGAATGCTTCCTCCCTTTCCTGGATGAGAATTTTTCCCACCAAAATGAAACAGGCCCAGGCAGACGTAAGATGGGAAAAGTGCAGTCCTGAAAAAGTGGGAGATTGAAATTCCAATATCATTAAGAATTGACAAAACTCAGGAGCTTCAAAGCAATTTCTGGCTTCCTAAATGGAAATACTGGTTTAGCACTGATTGATCTCAAGACAGGGTATGTCAAAATCATGACATCAGTAAGGATAATATTATTATATGGATAATAATCACAAATACAATTCCAAATTATTTGGTTTCTTAATTTCCCTCTGTGTCTTTGTGATTGGATTCATGGTAACCTCAGAAACCTGCTTCTCTAGGATGAGGGCTGCAGTAAACAGCTGGTTCTTTATTCTTCAAAGAGGACATTTTCTTAGCTATTTCTGGAATATTTCCAGAGAGGAGCTAAAATAAACCTGGTCCAGTTAATACACCTGCAAAAACTGGGTCTAACACCACCCCCACGCACCCTGGAGCTGTGAGTTTTCCCTGCAGACAGCACCAAGCCAGGCTCCCGTGGGGATGAATCCAGCACTGACACCAGGCACCAGCCCCTGATTAACCTGGGACTGGCACCACGTTATCCATCACTCCTGCCCTGGAACTGTGGAGTGTCAATACAGCTGTTTTTCAAAAGTGTTCATTCTGACTGCTAACTTTTCCATCAGCAAATGCTATTTTCACTCAAATTTGCTCTTTTTCCATGTAAAGAAACTTTTTTTAAAATATATCTATATGTATATATATACACGTTTCTTTCCAAGACTGGAAAATTTATTTTCTGCCAAGAGTAGGGACAGTGAATCATTGTCCAGAACAACTCTGCTAATCCATGTAAAACCCATGGCACCACCTGCACTTCTTCAGCCGTATGTATTCCACTTTTCCTTGAAACAACATCATCAGAAAAGCAATCTCACAGTGCTAGAAGGTGATCTTGTTTCCTCCTTGTCTGGCTTCAGCTCAAACATCTTTTTGTGTTTGGCAGAAGCTGTTTCTTTCTGTGAAAGATCCCAAGCAGATAATGGATAATGACCACTTCTCATTCCTCCTTCTCCAAGATGTCGAACTGCATTAAGCACCCACAGAGAAATCTTAACCTGGCTCTTTGTAGGAGTTCAGAGCTACAGTTTCAGCCCAGTCTGAAAATCAACCGAAGAGAGAAATTGGCAGATGGGGGAAAAATAGTTCCTTACTCCACTGCATAACTCTTTATTAAAGACATTTTGGAATTTAATGGGATTAAAACCAACGGAACACTCTGGAAAAGCAATGGAGTGCCATGGAAAGAGCTCTCAAAATATGAAATTTGTCATACAGGAGAGAATTGCAGAATTTCAGTTTTTAAAACTATGTTCAAAATTTCTATACCACAGAAATAACTTCCTGTTAAGTTCCCCAAGATGGAAAGAAAACTCTGTTTTCTGGCACAGAGAGCACCTGGCTCTGAATAATGGATGGAAGGGACATAGGGACATCTCTGTCCCCTGGCCTGAAAGTCCTGGTATTGAGCTTTAGTTCCAAAGCCAGGTGCAGCCTGAGGGAGGTTTTGGATGTCCTCGGAAAAGGCTGAAGATGCTCAGTTTCCTCTTTGCTGGGAGGCCAGTTCATTAATTTGGATAATGGCACATTTTTCGCAGCTTTTGCTGCTGTTACTCTTTACCATCACACCACACTCAGTTTGCAGTGGCTCAGTGTGGATCATCACCACGGTGATGGATTTTCTGTCCAAAACAACTTGGCACCTCAAAGGAGGGATTTTTCCCTATATTCTTTTGCCTTTTTTTTTCCCCCTAGAAATTTATTTTTCACGTAGCTACAGCAGCTGATACCAAGGCATGAATTCCTGCCTCTTGCAGAGTAGGAGAGGGAACACCCACCACCATCCACTGCAGGAGGACAGGAGCAGCTTCTGCAGGAGCAAAGAAAAGAGTGGCTTCCACACTGACTGAATTCTACCACACAAAGGCAATTCCATGAAGCCATAACTATTATTTATATACCATGCTGAAATGAAGCAATTTGGGGCTTTCATTTTGTTGTACTTTAATTAGAGTTGTATTATAAAGTTTTCTATTAAATATCCAATTTCCTACTGGTTAAGAAGGCAAAATACCCCCGAGTTTCAGCAGGGCCCTTAGCAGCAGAGAGAGAACAGATTATGTCCTTTGCACTTCATCCTGCACAGTTCTGAGCCAAATGATCAGTGGCTGGAGCACACGTGCAGGGAACTGCTTGTGAGTGACCCATAAACTCAAACCCAGGAATAAAACAGGAAAGAACCCAACACGGGCAAAAAGAGAGGTGAGCTGATGTGAGCTGAGAGTGCAGAGGAGGGATGGAATTATTGTGGAGTCCTTTCTTGAACAATTTTCCTTAAGGATAACGTTGTTTGCATAGGCACTTATTGAGTAAAAAGCAGCTCCAGCCATCCTTGCTATGCTCTGGATTCAGTCAGTTCAGATCCCACCAAGTTTGGAGCCAACAGCTCCAGTTGCTCACACGAGGGCTCTGAGTATCAGTGAAGAATTTGCCTCTCGTTAAAAACATTTGCTATTTTCTACAAACTCCAGGAACTCACAGTGTCATTGTTACAACCAGCTGATGGTGTTTGGTGATCTCCAGATTGTATTTCCAGTTAAAATGTTCCTAAAGGAACGATGTGACTGCAAAGAGCTCGACCTCCCCCCTGCCCCACCACCAAGCTCCCGTCCTGGCGTCGGTGGGTGAAGTTTTGGGCAGGTGTCAGACAGCCCCACATCCCTCCCTGCCTGCCACTGTGAGCTCCACTCAGCTCCTGGTGCAGGCACAAAGGCTGCTCTCCAATGTGCAGCACGGCCTGAAAAATTCAACGGCTACAGTAGCAGCAAATGTGTTTTCCTCATTAGTCATTTTAATTGCACCAGTGTAAATCACTTTGCTGATGCAAACAGAAGTCTGAAACTTTTGTCTCCCTTTGCCTTTCTTCTGTTTTCTCTTGTCCTATTTGTTGTCGTGGAAAACGGCAGAGTGGCTTTGTAAATTTATAGATTACTTCATTTAAAATCCAAGTTTCAAATGATGTTTTCCCTCTTTCATTATCCTAGGTTGCCCTAAGTACCAATATAAATTTCTTTCAATGGCATGAGCTACCAATCAGAATCACAAAAAAATATATATCTATAGAAATTGAAATTGTAATGAGTCTTACCAGTGTATTGCTAACACTTTGGTTCATTTGATATGAACTTTGTTTTTTTAAAGTACCACATGGTAAGGCTTTGAAACTTCAGTTTGTAAAAAAAACTGTAACAGCCTTACAGCCTTTGAAGTCACTACTGATATAACTCTGAACAGATCCATTCAAGTTCAACTAACATCAGACAAATGTTTAGTGTATCAGAGGAAGCCACAAAAGCAAGGATTTCATCAATATTTCACAACAGCCTCAGGGAAACTGTAGATTGCAATGCTGTAGGGCAGCTAATGGAATTACACACAAGGGTTTTGTACATTTAAAATAAGCAGCTACTAAAAAAATTACCCTTCAGTTTGATAGAAACTGTATAAAACTGCAGATGGGAAACAATTAAATAGCTACCAACATTTATCCATGTCAGCCTGATAGGTCATTTAATAACAGGTATTTCTTTCCTCCTTTCTTTTTTTTCCTGGTAGGGCAATAATAAAGATTAACATTTATGAAAAGTAGCATAAAATATAGTGCAGCCAAATGAATAATTAAAGATGCTTCTGAAGAATTTGTTTGCTATTGTATGGCCGTGAAGACTTCTCTCCAGTAATGAAGTACATTTATATTAACTACAATTATAAATAAAAAGAAGATGAGGATTATGTTTATGGACAGTTGCTTGTTATCCTAAAAAAAAAATAAATCTTTGGCTTGTTTCTATTGAATCCTTGGCTTCTTTCATGGACAGCAGCTCCCCACAGCACCTTCTCCTTGAAAAGAGTTGGGCCTGACGTGGATCATGTGAGTGCACGTGGAGGAGGACACAGGACATGCAATAAACCCTGGGAGATCAACGACCAACACTTTCCCTGGAGAGGCTCTTGGGCAAAGAGGAGAATTCAGCCTGTGAAATCTCAATGTTTATTCTAAAAACAGATCCACAGAATCATGTTCTTGTCATTGCCACGTTCAGCTGCAAAGACCCTGCAGAACCAGCCCTTCATGCAGTTGGGTTTGGGTGTTTAGGTCGGGAAATCGCTGCTTCTGTTAATAACTGATGCATAGGACAATGGGAGACACAAATTATTTGATTACCATTTCTAAAAGGCTGCTTATTTCTTGGCCACTCCAACTCAAAACAGACCAGCTTGGCTAAACCCAGCAGAGTACCCAGTCTCACAGAGGAGGTGTTAAGACCCAATTCAAGAAAGCTCCTGAACATTTGTCCCTTCTGGGGTAAGAACAGTAACTATAACAGAAAATCCAGAGCTTCCTGAGGGCTCAGCTGGTGATCCAGTGATGGTTAGAGATGAAGCCAGCAGCACTTCCCCCATGTTTTGTTAAAGCTCAAAATTCCTGCACAGCTGAAGATGCAGCATAAAAGACAAGCTCCTTGCAATAAAGTATTGCCCGGCACCTTCTGTTGGAGCCGATTTTAGAAAATATGAATGTGGCTTTAAAAGTGCACCACAATAACATTTGTCTAAAGAGCAGTGGGCCTTTGGATTTTTCTTTTGGATACACAGTCCCAGTGCAGCTCCAGAAAGATCTGCTTTAAGCCAGAATTGCCAGTAACACTCATAAATCCGTGCTGGTTACTCAGAGCTGGTTACACGCTGCAGCATCATTTCTTTCTCAACATCTCTTTAGATAAGGTACATAAGTAGAAAGTGGGAGTATAATGAAATCCATCTTCCTCATCTTCTTGCTTTGTTTTGATCTTGCATTCCAGGCAATAAAAAACTGCAAATAATTTCAAAGTGTGAATTTTCCCTTGCCGGAATCGCGGCGTAAAAGGAAGAATACACAGATCATCAAGTGGCTGATTTCCCTCTTTATTTTCCTTTCAGGAACATCCTGCTGCACATGGTGGTCCAAATGAATACTCTGCTTCTTTGGTGACAAATATTACGGCCAGCAAACATTGACTTTTGACCATTAGGCTTCCCTGCACTTATAGCCACATCACCATCAGAGCACTAAGGCAGCATGAAGGTCATTACCCCCGAGAGCATCTTCCTTCCACCAACTTCCCAGAGATGTAAGCAATAAGCACTTGCAAGAGATTGATATGATACTTTGTGAGTAATTTGGATGAACTATAACACTAACCCAGTAAAGTATTATAATTTTAAATGTGTCCAGAAAATAATTGAAATTCTGGTTTAGCTTCATCATAATGCACAGCGCTGGGTGTATTTAACAGCTGACTAGTTTAGCATGAATATTGCTTTACAAATGAGGTCATATTGTTTTTAAGAAACAATATTGCTATCAAACATGTTTAGGAGGAAAAGCAAGAGATTATGAGTACACTTTTAACCTTTCTGTCTCTTTCTATATCTGTTTACTATGGTGATTTAGGTGCTCAGTGTTGTTTGAAGGCAAACAGAGAAGGTTCTGGCATTTAAAGAGATCCAGTAATGAGCAACTGGCAGTCAGATTCTTTCTTATTATTACTCTGTCACAAAATCTCTGTTCTACATCACTCCATCTTTGCAACACCAGCCAGAGATGAGAAAGGTCAAAACATCTCCTTCAGACGTGCAGTCACAACACCCAACAGCCAGAATCCAGCCCACGCCGTGGGAGAGAACAGAGCCACAGGAATCAAACAGAGTTTCACTGGAGCAAAGCTTTTCCAGGGGCAGAGTGGGATCACCACTGACTTTGTCTCCCTTTGCAGAAGGAGGGATGCCTAAACAAGCCATCCAAAAGAGCGTTTAATACAAAATACGTACAGTTTCCATTCACCTCCACAATATCTGGATATTTCTCTGCCAGGAAAGGGGCACACAGAGGCTCTGATCCTGCTTTTCCTCTCTCGTTGCAGCCAACAGTGCCAAGGCTGCAGCAACTGTGAGAAGAATCAGCCTGTGATCCTCTGAAATCCCTTTCAAAATGGAAAAACTTTTAAGGTCCTGCCTGAAATATTCTCTCTGAGAGGCACAATCTCAGGTGGCTCTTGGAGCATGAACTTGCAACCAGTTTTGCCTGAAGTTTGGGGGAATCATCTCCTACACTCTCCTAATTAACACTGTAAATACACTGCATGTTTATTATTACCTCTGTTATTTCGTTATTGATTGATTGATTGATTTGCTCTTTATTATTTACTGCCTCCAACACCACCTCTGCCCTGCCAAAATCTTTTACCAACACGGAATAAAATTCTTCTTTCCCACCAAACTTCCCTGTTTTGATACACTCCAGCATTTTCTTGTCTCCATACAATCTGGGATGCTCCCCCCTTTATTCCTTGCAGATATAAAGACCTTTTAATGGTAAGAATTCTAATAATTATCAGTAGTAAAATTAGTACTGTTGGCTCCATTCCACAAAGAAACTTGTGCAAAACAAATCAATCCATGTCAAAAGAAAAAACTTCCAACTGACATGGAAAATAAACACAGTGTCCAAGTATCTATCAAGATTCATAAAATAACGGAAATTTCAAGGAAAAAAAAAAAAGAAAAATGATTGAAACTCAAATATTAAGCTGTGTTCTTTTAAATTGGGTCTCAAATGATCCAAGGAAGGGTTGAGAGCCAGGGCCAGTGCACAGATCATTTACAGATCATAATCACTCCAGTCTCAGTCTGCATTCCTGCCCTGTCCTAAGTGATATCTGACATTTATCACACGGGACAGAGCATGAAAAAAGAGGCAGCAACAACAGGAGGCTGCAGCTGCACGGGCTCAGGTTTTCCTGAATCTCAGCAAGAAATAACAGCTCTGAGTTATGGGCAAAAAACTCCAATAATCAGAGAGGTCATTACTGACAAACAACTTCTCCAGCACAGGTACCATGATGTCACCTCTGCTGAAGTGAGGGACCTCAGTGGGTACAAAAAAGCCATTTATTATATCCAGCAGAACTGGATCTGAGGCCTGCTGGAGTTCCCAAAAACTCCAGTGATCAAAAATCCAGGCTCTGAAATCCTGACAGAGCTGAAAGGATGGATTCACTATGACCCAACTCTCTACTACCCAACTCTGTTGCAGAACAGCAAAACTTTATATAAAACTTTATGAACTTCTCCACATTTTTTTTTCTGGGGCCTTACTCAGACTTGGAAGGAAAAGCAACAGAGGGCATCTGACCTCTACCAAATTAATCAGAATGCTGACTTTAAAAGATTAATTGCTGCTGCAGACAAGTCCAAAAATTTTAAAAAGCCATTAAAAAGGGGGCTATTTAAAAATGTTTACAGAATTAAAACACATTTATTATTGTTCTAGTAATCCCAAGGGTAAGCGCAGAATTTTCAAGTGATTAAATCCACACAGAAAGCAAAATTCTCCATTTCTGTTTTAATTTCTCCCTCCTCCATTTCGCTGCCTCCCAGCATCAACATTCAACTGGGACACAATCCCTGGAGCTCTGCACTCGGGCAGAGGAGCAAATGGACCTGGGGTGTTTATTAGGGCATCACTTTGTGTCTGTGTGGCATCATTTATTTCCTGGGAAGGGCCCTTGCCAGGTCAGGATCAACACTTTGAGCAGCCAATTCATCAGGTGGGAGCAGGTGGCAGGGGAAGTGTAAGGAATGGCTGGAAAAGGAGGAAAAACTGAAATGGATGGAAGTGGGAAAGTAATAAGAAAGTGATCAGTGAAAGTACAAGCACCAGGAAATAAATCAATCACAGCAGCGCAGAGCAGAGCTCGCTCTGAGAGGGTTCCCTTCAACGTGAGCAGGGCTTTAACCTCTACAGCAGAACGTGGATCTGAAAGGTTTTCCCTCAAAATTCTCCTGGGAATCAGGAGGATGAGCAGAGCAGGATTATTGTCAGGGCATGTGGAGAGAATTAGAGAGAAAGCCCAGTCTGCTTTTTGTGAGATGCAGGGAGAGGCTGGGACAAGGAAGCTTTACAGGAATTCTGGACACTGCTTTTCCATCCATGATCCAAGTGTGTTTATTCTGTGGGAATGGGGCACAGGATCTGCACTCAGATTTTGATCAGACCCCCGGAGCAATAACTGAAATAAGAAATAGAGTGGGAAGTGCACAGTGTTATAATAAAAGACTCTCACACTAACTTGACTTCCTGAACAGAAACCCACCCAATAATTTCATCAAAAGTTTGGATTCAACCCAGGAAAATCCGTTTGCTACCAAGAATCTGATTATTCACGACAAAAAATCTCGTGCACCTTATCTAGCACGGGTTTTGTACTGAGTGCTGATAATGTGAAAGCAAAACTTGTAATTGATGCAGTTTCTATCAGTGGGAGCTGTGGAAGTGGAGTTCTGCACAGCTTTCTGAGAACACATGAGGATACTCTGGCTGTGGACACCAAGCCCTACTTGATTTGCTAAGCAGAGAAAGTCCCCTAGGATTTTATGGGTAAAGTTGATTTGGAGCTATAAAATTGAAGCATTTATTACAGGACCAGAGGCCAACAACACTTCATTACAGACTGTCTAAACACTTTCAGTTTATCCACTAGGTTCAAATCCAAACAATACTTCCCTTTCAAAGCATTTCTGCCTGATTTTCTTTCTCTTTCTACCAGCAATAACACCTTAAAAAAATGCATTTTTAATGTGTTTATCAATTTCTGCTAAAATTTAAATGAAGGCAAAGCCTGCCACAGATTGAGCCCATACCTGCACAAGGTTTGTCTTGAACAACTCCCAATTCTCCTTGTCTACATGGGCTAATATCTGTACGTATCCACCAATGCACAGCTGGAATTTGACCAGTCTGTATCGCAATTTTGGAATTTTGGAATTTTATTTTATTTTATTTTCATTGTTCATTGCCAGTTCACTGCTCCTTCTGTGCAGTCAGTTCCCTCACACCGACTGGAAATGGGTTGCACAAACAAAGAGAGAAAAACATGTTTAAAGGAAGGAGTTTCAGAAAGACTGAAACTGCTTTTAATCCATTATTTAAGAATTCACCATGTTTTAGTCTCTGCCCCTTTCAAACAAGTCTTTAAACACTCACTGGGAGGAAAAGCAGCCAAAAATGTCAGGGGCAGCTTGTTTCCACCAGCCCTTGGGGTCTGTGGAGCTCCACGCACTGAGGAGAGAAGCCTGACTCTGAAGGGTTTCATTTCTAATAATTTTTCAGATGTTAATGATATATTAAATTTTCCACGTACAATGAGCTGAATTTCTTACTGGTTTAACTCTTCTGAAGCAAAAGGATTTAGGGAGAGGAAGGACTGGCTCAATGTTTTATTTTTCTTGGCTGTCTCTCGTTCCTAGTGCTGGTTTTGTCTGATGGGCACCTATAGATCACAGGATCAGAGAAACATTTAGGTTGGAAAATACATCCATGGACATTGAGCCCAACCATTCATTCCAGCAAAGATTCTTTTGAGGCATGAATTCCATTTTCTGGAAGGCAAAGTGTTGCCAGTACTTTGGAAATGAAACAGTGAATTCCCACTTCACCTCCTCAGCGATCATGAATCTAAAAAAAAAAAGGGATAAGATGATTTCCCACATTATTTCCTAATTTGTTTGTCCTCATGTGACTGAGGGACAACCTCTCATATGAAATTCATCTTCTTCCCAACACAATTCAGTCTCCTCCACCAGCATCATCTGCCCCAAGGTGGTTTCACCACTGCCTTTTCTTCCTCCCTCTATGAGCAGCTTCATTTTTTGCCTTTTCTCCTTGACACTGGTAAAACGCTGGTGTTGGAGGAAGCAGACAATTAAAGGTCAAAAATTCAAGTGTTTTTCTGTTCCACCCTGCATAAACCCATTGCTGTCAGGGAGGCAATCATGTCTGCAAATGCACTTTACGGGGCTGAAATCTGTTTCTCAACTTAAACCATGTAACATTTAAATATCAAAAACTTTGTTTTCTAATGAGCGAAATATTGAGGGGGGAGAAATGAATTATATGCTTGATGTATACTGAAGGCTGGGAAAATTAAGGCCATTTCCCATGGTGAGAATGCAGTGATTTCAGTTTGTGAGAATAAATTAAACCTTTGGGAGAATTTGTCTTCCATTAAATTGAACAGCTAAACAGGCACAGAAGATTTTAATGTCACCACCAGCAAACCCCAAAGGTTACAAAAAGAAAAAGAAACAGTGTTTTCTTGTTTGGAAGTTCTCTGTCTCTCTACCTAAGAAAAGATGCAAACTGTAAATGTATGTTGAGACACAAAGACTCTTAAAGATCATAATTCCATTCCTATACCATATGCTATTAATGTCTGTCAACACTGTTTAGCCAGCAACTGCTGACAGAACCATATTTGCTATCTAAATACATCATAAATAAATCAGTAATGAACTGCTTTAGTAAACCTTCTGCACTGATTGGAAATACAGATCGAGTAAACAAACTCTGGGGATAGCATTTTGCAGCTCCAAGTACATACAAGTGTTTAATGTCAGTGACAAAGTCACTCACACCTCTCTCTCTCTGCAAGGCACGAGGCAGGGAAAGAAAATCCTAAGGATGGCAAAAGTGTTTAATCAATTGTAGCAAATGTACCTGTCAGCATTCATCATATTACCTCTGCCAGGCTTTTTTTTACCTGATGCAAATCGCAGAAAAGGGACTTTGAGCTGGGAACAAAACCAAACCCCTGGGCTCGGTGCTGCTTCCTGGGCTAAGGAGAGGTCACCACACCCGGCTGAGCTGCCCTGGATTTCCCAGGCAGATCTGAGCCAGAATAGCCTCTGCCCACTTCTTGCCAAGCAAAAGAGCAGATTTTGTTTTAAATATGAGCCTTTTTCAGGAAAAAATCCAGGAGCCAGGAATGAATCTCCAAGAGGATCCCTGATCTGCTGCAGGTTAACTGAGAGTTTTGCACTGCAGAATTTCTGCTGCTTTTGAAGGGAAAAATGCACATTTGTGCCAGAACTGGGCTTTGAGATGTGGAATACACTGAAATCGAAAACTTCAGGTACTTTGTGACTGTATAAGATAAAAAATGCTAAGAAACATTCCCCCATTTGTTCAAGCAAAACCTATCAAATGTTACCTGGACAAAAAGGAACTGTTTGGTGAAGAGGGGCTGGAACTGGAATTTATCTCACAGGTGGAATACTGAGAGACAGGAATTAGTAGTAATGTTGTCTGTTAGATGTAAAAAAAATCCACCAGCACCATAAAATTGTAACTCGATAAATATTTCCAGTCTTCCCAACTCTTTTTTGACACAGGTTTTTTGAAAGTTACTTTCTGACAGCTTTCTGGTAATTAGACACCACAGCTTTATATCAGAAGAACGGTCTTAATTAAGACTGCAGAGAGATGCTAAAATTATAATTTCCTCTATGCTATATTTTAGCAGCAGAAATTCTCGGAGATCCCTGTGGGATGAGACTTTAGTCCAGAATAAAACAAGTGCTAATTTATCATGATGCTCGCAATGGATGGTATTTTAAAAAAATAGAATTGATCTCCATGGATGGAGTACGCAAAGTTTCTCTTGATGCCATCAGACAATTGAATTATGCTTTGTTTCCCCCCAGGTTCACAGTCTGATGCTGTGTAAGATGCAGAAAAGGCCCTGTTTACAAAGTCAGAGCTGCCAAGGCTCAGAAGCAGTGGCAGGTGTTATCCTTTAGAGCAGGAACGGGCTCTGAGCAGCTCCCTGCGCCCTTCCAGAGGGATGGAATGGGATCCATCCTCCTTCCCCTGCTGCTCTGGCCTCCCTGCCCACCTGGGGCTGGGTGAGCAATGCACTAGAAAAGGGAAGGAGCCTGGCTAAAAGGAGCACAGCTTTGTGAGGGAAGGGTAGAATCTTATCTTCCAATAAATCAAGATATAAATTTAAATTATGAGCACCTTAAGAAGACGGAGGTTCATGCAAAAGAATACAGGGTAAGACAAGGTTCCCTCTGGTGTCATTTGTTTTTGTGACAAGCTGCAGAGATTGCTGGAATAGAAGAAGTCCCAAGCTCCTAAATACCATCTCAAGTAGAGTTCATGTAAAAAAGAAGAGAAGCGGCACCGTCTGGATGATAAACATTCATATTTTACAACCTTTCAGTTTATTTACTGATATATCTTTTTCTAACTATATTTGTTGTTTGTATCAGCTTGCCTAGGCAAAACAGAACCATACATAATTCAGGGCTAAAATTGCCATCAAGTCACTGCAGAATCTAAACAAATAGACCCCAAACGTATATTTTTCATTAATAACCCTCCATTACCAAGTTCCGACACATGGAGCCAAAAAATAAATAAATAAAACGGCAAGATAAAAAAAGAAAGACACCTCATTATTTAACGCCAGTCTCCCTGGCTTTGTGCTGGGAGCAGGTGGAGGCGTTGTCTGGGAGTTGGTGCTTCGTGTGACCTGGGAGCAGTGGCCAGGGCTGCCAGGGGACAGCACAGAGGAGCCATCAGCCACCGGCCAAAGCTGTCACCAGCCCTCACGCCTGCGAGACAAGGCTAAGTGTGGAGGCTCCCATGCCACTTACACATTTCATTTTGTGCTGTCTTCCTGTCCAAAAGGAAGAAAAGGGGAAAAAAAAAAAAACCAACCATGGAGAGGGGAAAAGGAGAGAGAACAAACGGAACTGTTAATTTCGAGCTGAAAATAGCAGCTGTTAATGGGCTTTTGCACTCCTGTAGCTGCTGCAAGGTCGTGGTCAGAAGGAGCCTGTGATTGATTCTAAAGGGAAGCTCGGCTCACGTCTGTAATGGACATTAAAAAATCTGAAGGGAGCTCAGAAGGGAAAACAAAAAAAGTGACACATTTTATGGAGCTCTGGAGTCCTCCAGGCTCTCAGGATGAACTTGGAGGGTGGAGTCATGCCCTGTTTTTTTAATTGTCCCTCATGATAATTATTGCATTACAAGGAACAATTAATGGTGTAGATTAGTCTAACTTCATCAATTTTATGGCCATTTTATTGCTCCTTCCCGCAGCTGTGAGAGGCAGAGCCCGCCTCCTCCATCCTTGTGTGTAAAGGGTTAAATGAGATGAGTGACAGCCTTTCTGCATGATTTACAACTTGGAGCCCTGTAGTGAAACCAGCGCTTGATGGATGATCCTGAAAGACGGAGACTAACCATAAATCATGTCTTTGAATCATTGACAAAGATAAAGGAGAGAAAGAAAAAGCACTGGCATTGACATTCATTCTCCCAATAATGTACATTGACTAGTTACAATACAGAGCCTTAATTAAAAAAGCGAACTCCAAGTAGTCACCTCAGTGCAGGCAACGGCTCCGGCAGCCTGGTGGAAATCACAAATAAAAGTTCCAGCCGCATCCAGGAGAGGTTACCTCGCTGGGATGTGCTCTTGGCACAGCCCTGATCTGGAAACAAAACCCACCAAAGCCCGCTCGTAACCTCCTCGCTATTTAGCACCCAGCTTTCCTTTTTTGTGCCTGTTCTTAATTTCAGCTCAGTGTCAGAGCCCCCCGCCCAGGCAAGGTGAGAGCTCTGTTGTTTCAGGCACTGGCTGTGGGATGCAGAGATGCCAATCTCTGCAGGCAAAACAAAGGAAGGGCTATTATTATCTCAGCTCCCGGAGAAATACAGGGATTGTGCGTGGAGATCTGGGATGATGGGTTTAGGAAAGGGGAATGTGTTTGTACATCGAGATAGGTCTGGGACAGAAAGGTGCTGGAGCTCATAGGGAAGCACATCCATCCAAGGCTTCCAAATTTGTGGTAGGGATGAGAAGAAAGCTCACATTCCCTGAGGAAGAGATCACCTGAGCCTCAGGTGCCACTTGTGCCCACTCACACGAAGGGATGCCCGACCTGCCCGTCTGCAAACATCAGCAGCACTTGAATTATTTCCCTCCCAAAAGCAGAGCTGTCACCTCTCCCTTTCAGAGCTGGCACGGGGCAATACATTTAATATCGCACAAGAAGTGAGAGAAAACCCCAAAAATCAGTTTCCAAGAGACTGAAGAGATGCATAGAAATGAAACAGTAAAGGAAAGAATATTTGGAGAGAAGAGAGGGCCTAGAGATGCTCATTCCCCACTGTGCTAATCCTTTCAAAAGGAAGTCACAGATGTGACAAGTTCACGTGCTCACGTGAGAGAAAACACCAGGGAATGAACTCCCAACTTTTCCAAGTCTTGTGCCTTTCCCAAATCTTTCCGATTTGTCAAGCATTTAATCCTTATGGTTTCAAGAAAATATTGGGATTTCACACATGGCAAAACTCAATTATAAAAACAAAACAAAAGAGGACAAGCAGCACTAAGCAGGTTTTTGTTGGTTAAGGAAAGCAGCTTCTACCAGAGGGAACAACTCCATGAACAGCTGAGGAGGCACAACAGGGCATATTTTAGAAGGCACAACAATCATAATAAATTCCCTTTATTTATTTGCACATATTATTTCTCATTTTTCTTTCTGCCTGGCCTTAGCTCTCCTTCTTCTCTACTTCTTTCCCAGTCCTTCAGGTGATTATGGATATTTTTATGTGCCTATATCTGTACAGAAAGTCCCAGGACTTCACAAACATGAGCACCCCTGTGCAGCAGCAAAGCCAGAGAGGCGCATTGAAAAAATTATTTGATGATTTTCAGCTGCTTATTTACAATTTGCAGGTTTCCTTCAGCATAGTATTTGTAATTCAAAATCTTTTCTGCAAATAATTGTTAATGCCAACAGCGTTTTGATGCAGGTTCACTTGGACCAGGTACACAGGAGGTTTTTTCCCTTGGATTGCATGAAATAGAGCTTGGTTTCAAATTTCTAAAGCAAATGTGTTGTTATATTGGATTGATTGGATCTGCCATTTGTTTTCCTTAAGTATTTGCTGAAGTTTATTTTTCCAATAAACATTTCTATTACAAACAATTCCCTCAGATATTTACCAGCAGTTAGAGGGGAGAGAACACAGTTCCTTATTTGAACTTGTTTATAAATTCAAGAGGATGTGCATTGCCTCCTTCCCTTCCATTCTGTCCCCTTTCTCTTCTTCGGTTTTTGGTTTAAATTCTTCCTCTGAGTTACAAAAAAATGCCAGTAGCTCCTGAGAAAGCTTTGTTAGTAGAAGGTACTGCTGGAGTGAAAAAAATTGGCATTGAGCTGTGCCAGGGGAAGTTTAGGTTTGGTATCAGGAAAGGTTCTTCCCCCAGAGGGTGCTGGGCACTGCCCAGGGAATGGGCACGGCCCTGAGGCTGCCAGAGCTCCAGGAGAGTTTGGACACTGCTCCCAGGGATGCCCAGGGTGGGATTGCTGGGGGGGTCTGTGCAGGGCCAGGAGTTGGACTTTGAGGATCGCTTCGAGCTCAGGATATTCCATGATTCTATGAAATTGTCAAACTTGGGAAAATTACCCTGTGTCTTTTCTTTTGAGGAAGAAAAATAAGTAAGGCAGAGAAGAACTGAAGTTCAAATTTTTGTTTGGAAATACAAGAGTACCTGAAAAGTGATAGGTTTAGAAGCACAGGGAGAAGAGGTGACAGCAGCTGAACTTGGGTGTATCCAGGTTCAGCCTCTGCCCAGTTCCCTGGTCACAATTCCCATGGCACAGCACCAACAATCCACCTTTTAATACTGCTGAGCACCACAGGAAACCAGAACCCAACCAAGTGCTCCCTAATCAATCCACAGTAAATGGTTCACACCAGGGCTAAACACAATGGCAATATTTCCAGTCCCTAAAAAAAGTCACATTTGGGCCAGAGCAGAGCAGCTGATTTCAGTTTGCTCCTTTAACAGAGCTAAAGTAGCCTGATTTCCAGCACAGCTGGCTGGGTGAAGGAGCACAGCTACACTAATTACATCATTTTGCTAAATCTTGAGGTGATAAAGAAGACAGACATTCAGCTGTCGCAGGAAATGACCCTGAAACCAAGTGAGATGTTGCACTAAGAAGCAAATACACCTTTGCTGCAAAGTGCTGTAGAGGCCCAGCAGAGGATGCTACTTGGGGCTGCTCTCAAGGAGTGTTTGTGTGTTGTTCCCCCAGAGAGTGTGGGAATTAACTCAGGGATCAGCTTCGAGAGGATTTGGGATGTGGCCATGGGTCACTCCTGATTCCCAGGAATGCAGCTGATGGGCCAGGTTGGGATGGGAGGGAAAATATCTCCCTTGGTGCCAGACTGAGGGTGAAATGCTGCTTCAGAGGTGCCTGGGAAATGCCTCCTGAGGTTACAGCAGTGGAGTTACAGGCCTGGGCACCACCCAGGGTGTGTGAGGAGAGTGCTGCCTCTGGGAGAGGAACAGTTCCGGCCCTGGATCCTCCAGATGTGCCCAAGGAGGGCACTTTGCAGTGTGCTGTGCCCTGACTGCTCCAGATGTGCCCGAGGAGGGCAGTTTGCAGTGTGCTGTGCCCCAGATGTGCGCAAGGAGGGCAGTTTGCTGTGCCCTGCCTTCCCTAGATGTGTCCAAGGAGGGCACTTTGCAGTGTGCTGTCCCCTGACTGCTCCAGATGTGCCCGAGAAGGGCAGTTTGCAGTTTGCGCAGCTCTGTCTGCCCCAGATGTGCCCAAGAAGGGCCGTTTGCAGTTTGCTGTGCCCTCACTGCGCCCGCTGTGCCCGAGGAGGGCAGTTTGCAGTGTGCTGGCTTCCCTAGATGTGCCCAAGGAGGGCACTTTACAGTGTGCTGTGCCCTGACTGCTCCAGACGTGCCCATGGAGGGCACTTTGCAGTGTGCTGTCCCCTGACTGCTCCAGATGTGCCCAAGGAGGGCAGTTTGCTGTGCCCTGGCTTCCCTAGATGTGCCCAAGGAGGGCAANCAAGGAGGGCAATTTGCAGTGTGCTGTGCCCTGACTGCTCCAGATGTGCCCGAGGAGGGCAGTTTGCAGTGTGCTGTGCCCCAGATGTGCCCAAGGAGGGCAGTTTGCTGTGCCCTGGCTTCCCTAGATGTGCCCAAGGAGGGCAATTTGCGCTTTGCTGTGCCCCAGATGCACCCAAGGAGGGCAGTTTGCGCTTTGCTGTGCCCTGGCTCCTCACTTTGAGCAGGTCTGTCTCAGGAGCTGCCATGGACCCACCTGGTAGATCCATGCCAGGGATTCTGTGCTGTCCCCTGTCCCCAAAGCACAGAGGGCCCGTGGGCTCCAGGAAGAATTTGGTAGGCTTAGAGGCTACACAGAAGGGTTGGGGAGAGGGAAGAGTTAATACAATAGGTTTTGGCATTTGACAGAGAATACTTATGTTTAACCATTCATAACTAAATCACATCAATTTAAGTGGATTCCATGTATTTCTGACTCTCACATTAATCTCTATGCAGAGAGAGTGTCTAAATATTTGTCTCCTTCAGTTCCGATATTGTAATTCTCTACCAAAACTAAGGGAAATCCCTTGGTTGGGTTTTTTTTTTTCTTTTACCTCCTCTCCTTTTTCTTACCTTCTTCCCTTTATTTTCTGGTAGAAGAAAGTGGTGAAAGGCTTTGGATGATCATTTAAGGAAACAGGGATTTAATAAACCCCGTGTTTGGGTACATCACAGCTTTTATGTTGGCGCTGAACTCCACATACATTAAATCCACATCATCTATCAATCTTACAGTTGCGTGTCACTTATGAAAATCTACTGAGTATTGTTTTCATCTCGCCTTACAACAAGCAGCAAAGCCTCATGAATACTGAAGAGCATTGTAAATACTGCACATCTTTTATTTTTAAAGGTCTAGACAGTTTGGAATGGCGAGATTTCTTTGTTGAAAATTGCAGCTTAAAGCAATAATTCCCCGCTTCCTCCTGCCCTGGTTTTGCCATCCTGTGTGCAAACAAGCAGCAGAGCTCTGGGTGTCATCAGAACACCTCCAGTGGTGCTGCTGCTGCTGCAGCCCCACCACACCAGGGCTCAGCCTCTGCTGCCATTAATCCAGCCCAAGCTTGGTTCAAGTGTGATATTATTATTCAAATTCCATCCCACTAGGAAGCAACCAGCTCTGAGATGTATCTATTCATTTCCACTGCTTTATTGAAATCTGACAACCTGCTTTTTCTACATTTTTGAATATTGCAACTTTATGACCACACACTGCCATCACCCTGCTCTTATTTGCCTCAATAGCCCTCAGTAGTGGATCTGCCATGGGCTGAATTTAATAGAACAATATTTTACCCTTAGACAGCACCTTTCATTTTGAAGAATAAAGCCTCATTGAAATTCAGTCATCTTTGGGGCCCAGAGAGGCACAGATTTTTGAGCAGGGATGTTTTGGCCAGGGACACAACCAGTCTGTTTGTGTGAAGAGGGCAAAGTGACCTTTAAAGCACACGCAGCCCAACAGGAGGTGTGAGGTGTTACACAAAACGCCACGACTGACGATTACCTGATCCTGTTTGGGCTAGAAAAGGGGAGCCAGGTCTCCTGAGGTGATGTTATGCAGACAGACTATGAGCACAGCCCATTTGTTGGGCTGCATTGTACACTCAGAAATCTTCTTCTGGCAATGCTTTTCCAGGCACAATCAAAGAGAGGCTCCAGAGTTGACTAAACCTTCCCAAAGAGCACCCAAAGCCAGGATTTGGCTCATGAGGGAGGGGGCATGTTCAGGGTGGTTCCTGCTTTATAGACACCCAGTATCTTCTGCATAGGTTTCATATCTTATTGGTTTCTATTTGCTCGTTGTCCTCGTTATCTTGTCAGTCCTACAAATGCACATCAACTTTTCCTGCAGATTATACAGCTTATCACAAACTGAGAGCTAACAGAAATCTCCCAGAGAACATGGACTTGGGGAACCTTTGTGCTACTTGTAGGACTAAGAATTACAGGAGTGACTTCTAACCCTTCTGTTTGTTTCTATTTCCATGCCAGAAAAGGTAACTTCTGTTCTGCTACGGACACAAAGGCAGAGCTTCCCTGCCTTTGCTGCTGTGAGCTGTACTGGAGCTGCAGCTATTTTGGGGGTTGAACAGCCTTTTGTGATTTCTCTGAAAGAAGTGGTGAATCAATCTGCTGCTACTTGTCCGAGCAATTCAGCTCCAGTGGCAGGATTAAGAGCTACCATTTCAATCTACTCCAGGCAGGAACAGGGAGCAGTGTCTCATAGATTATCAAAGTTAATGAAGGGTAGGTGCTGAAGGCTCAAGAGCCAACCTGTAAAGACTCTCTGCTGCTGATTCAGAAGCACTTGAGGAGAGCTCCAAACCTGCACTGAGCACTCCCCCAACCAACCACGCTGGGAATGGGTGTGGAGCTATTGCAGTGGAGTTGTCAGACCAGGGAGAGAGAATCTCAGTGCGTTCCCCTGCCTACATTTGCTGATAAACACTGGCTTGGGACAGGTTTAGCAATTTAAGCAGAGCTTGGTATTGCACCAGGCTAAACTCAAATCATAGATTAAGCCTGCCTAACTCAAGGGAATCAGAAAATGAAACATCCACAGGTGTCCTCTTGGTTTTTTGGTGACCCAAAAATGGGATAGAAGAGGTTCTGCCAAGCCAGGACATCACAGGGTCTGTTACTGGGAAAGGGAGCACTCGCCACTTGCAGACTCCTGGTGATTCCAGTGAAGTGGAACCCAGCCCCAGAGCAACCCTGCAGTGAGTATGACAAATAGATATGATTTCACAAAAGTAATACCAAAACCTCGGGAAATGTACGTGATGCAGAAGGAAAGAATGCAGACAGTGCTACCTCCCAGTCTGCCAGCACATTGCACAGCCTGGTTTGCAGAGCCTGGGGTGGGGCCATTTGCTGCATCTGAAAAGCAGACCTTTCATTTAGATCTGCAAAAAATTTGCAAGTTTGTAAATTCATCAAAGAAATCTAATCCACCTATTGTCTTCTGATCTCTCTGGTAAGAGCCTTCCATATGAACAGAACTGCTTTTAAGAGCACCACCCCTCCCCACCCCACCCCCCAGCATTTCCTGTCCTCTCACCTTAAAAAACAACCCTGAGAACTTTTCGACCAAAGCAGCCATGTGGAGCCAGAATTGTTTCAGATTTATCCAGGGCCTTTGCTCACATCCTGTCGGGTGTTAAAAATCCCTCAGCTGCTTTGCTAGGACCACCCGGCTAGTTCTGAACCACATCTGACAAAATGATACTGTTCACTTCCAGAACCCATCACACAGTTATTCTTGGATAAAAGGTAAAGCAAATAGCAGCCAACTGCTCAGTGCTGCAGAAACGAAGACCATCTAGCCATTTATCAAAGCTTCAGACAACCAGCTTGCTTTGAGCTCAGCCACCTCTCCCATTACAGCTTTAAACGATAACACGCCATAATATCAGAAATGACAAATGGAACCGGGGGCCCAACCTATACACAATCAATACCTGCTCTGAAATAAGAACCATCTTTAAAGTATTGACAAAGGCAGCAGCAATACGGATAAAACTGCAATTTTTCCTTGAATTGTTTGGTATGGCCACTGTCAACATTCATTTGTCCATGACATTCTTTTTTTTTTCCCCCCTTCATGAGAGCAGCAAAACCCCAGGGTGTGCAAGTATTGTCAAGCCATTATAGTGGCCCTGTGTCTGCTGTTTAGTGGAGGGTAAGAGGACAGGGCCGATTGCAAGTGACTTTGGCAGAGCTGCCGGGGAACCGCCGTGCGGAGAAATTCTGCTTTACACTGAGAGAAATCAGAAAAACTTAAGATGTCATCAGCTTCATTCCTTTTCATGGGGCTCCTCCAGCTCTCGGGTTTATTTGAAACACACCCATTAACCCTCTCCAAAAGCAGAATGACAATTCTGTGTTGGGTCAGAAAGGCTGAGGGACTGATGGAGGAAGCACCTTGTGGGCCAGCTACTTCCACCTCCCGAGTTCAATAATAACAATAATACTTTGTACTTTTATAGCATCTCAGTGTTCACCACATTTCACAGACTCTATGAAGAATTAATAACAATCCAAAGTGCTCTGCAAATGTTCCCATCCTCTTACAGATGGGGAGACTGAGCCAGAGCCAAGGCAAATGGCTTGGTGAAGGTCAGGCAGGGCTCTGAACAGCTGGCCACAGAATCTTCTCCTGAGCCATCGTTGGAAGCACTGATCACTCTCCTCTTCCACACCATTTGGCCAGGAAAAAGCAAGGAGTGATGAGATGAAGGTGACTTGTGAAAGGAGTCAGTCACACAGGAGTTGTCTCCAGACTGTGTATACAGCCAAGGAGGTATAAAAGAAGGGACTGGAATTTCCACCAAGGAAATACAGAAATTGTCCACAGAGTCACCCACAGCACTAGAAAGAGGGCAATGAGTTTTGAGCCCTTTCTAGACATAAGCAGCCGTCCCTGGGCTTTCTTTACAGCCTCAGTGAGAGGAAAGTGTACAAGGAAATACATGTATGAGAGGGTTTGGGGTTACTAATTGGCCCGAGCTCATCACAGGAATATAAAAGCTTTCAAACCTTTGTAAAGCAGAGAAAATGGGTCACACCATTGTGCACACCTGCAGCGGAAGGTGCACTTTCAGTGGCACTGGATGAACAGGACCCTGACATTCATTCCAAAAGCAGCATCAGAAAAAGCCACTTCCCTGGAAAATGATCATAAAGAGGGAAAGGCTGACAGATAAAAACTTAAAACAGGGGAATCCGAGGCGCAAAAGCAACTTTCCAATGGCAAGTGTGCCAGCAAACTCTCTCCCAAACACATCCCGTGCCATATCCAGCCTGACTCCAAGACTGCAGGGTGCAGCCCCCAGGCAGAGCTGCCGGGCTGGGAATCCCTGGGAGGCTCCAGCGGCTGAATCCCGCCCGTCTCACAGCTGATGTGCAGCTTTGCTGCGTCCCTCTGTGCCAAATTGCCAGCTCCAGCTTACAAAGGGAAAGATCTGGCAAAGGGGCTGGGTTTGCTCAGCAGTGCTTTGGGAACTTCAAACTGAAAATGAGTCAGAGAAGAGAAAGTGTGAACAAAGCAACAAAGGCAAAGGAGCAGCTGGAGATAAGCCAAGTGTTCCTGAAGGATACCCTAAAAAGTGCCACGCATTGCTGAGTGAGTGGGACACAACTCAAGGAAAAGCCTTTTTATAGTAAGATCTTATAAAGAGTGGGAAAGGAGGGGCTCTGGGGCTTGGCAGTTAATGGAGTTTGGGCACAGAAACAAATCCATAGCTGGGACCACTCACTTCCCTGCCATGCTGAAAAGTGGGAGTCAGTTTTTAAATAGCTTTGGCTAAGCCCTTGAAGTTTTTGGGTGGGAAATGGTTTTTATTATTGGTTGTCATTAGTGCCTGAGTGAGTAAACACACCCACTCCTGTTCTGGAGGCAGCATGAAACAGGAGAGAACCTGCTACACAGTTTCAGGAAAAAACCCCGGCTCTCTCCAGTGTTTTCCTCTTGCATGCAGTGCTGGTGGCTGCTCTATTCTGCAGGGATCCTCTCCGAAAGGTTTCAGTCTGTGCTGGGATTAGGCTGCTTTCTGCTTGGCTGAGTGACTTGCCTTGGATGAAGAACATGACAAGCAGGGTAGGAGGCACAGGATGCTCTGCACATGTCCCCTCAGCTCCGGGTGTTTCCTCGTGGAAAGGCACCAGCTGCCAGTGCCAGATCCGTGGCGGGAGCTGCGCTACGGAATCTGAGCGCTCTCGGAGCGCTCGTGTGGCCCGGAGAATGTGCTCACAGCAGGAGCAAGGCACAGGCACAGGCCAAGTTTAATATTGATTTTAGCACTTCTGGACAGCTTAGGCCAAACCAGAATAATCCCTTCACCCCAAAACGTGGAGGAATGGCAGATTTCCTGGAGTTCTCTGTTCAGGACACCCAACTCCTCCTCTGGGTAATGGATATTTGTGAGGGGGATGCTGCACATCAGCCCCTGAGCTCCCTGCACGGTGGCACTGCTGGAGGGAGCTCCTCTTCCCTCTGCTCCCAGCTCTGGGAACAGCCAAGGAATTGATGGAGATGGTCAGGACAGTGCCAGGCTGGACGGGAGGCTTTTCCCAGGACTAAAGGATACCTGTCACCCTCCAGAGGAGGCTGAGAAATGGTTTGGAAACTCCAGCTCTATAAGTCTTTTGCTGTAGAAATCAGGCCATTAGTCTGCCTCACACTCAGGCTCAAGGGGAGGAAAATATCTCTGCTAAAAAGCTGTAAAAAGCAACTGTTGTCTGTATTATTCACTAATTACTGCAATATTGCAGGATGGATACTGCGACAGACCTGTTTTGTGGGAACTGGGCTGACAACAGTATGTTGCGATTGTGCTCCAAAGGAAGTGCAAGCTAAATTAGATTTGTATAGAGCAGTAATATAATAAATAAAAACATTAAAAGAGATAGAAATAATGAAAGTCACATTATTAAAAATCTCTAAAGAGCACAGCAAAAGTGGAGATAGATGTCACATCAGGATTTTGGAAAAAGGGGTGGAAATGGAAGTAAGAAATGGGAGACAGGTAGTTGGGAGAATGTATTTAAAAAGGGCTAAGTTTCCAAAGGTAAGTAGGAAGCTTGAAGTGCAGGTAGAGTCTTAACAGCAATTTTACAAGTGTTTAAGCAGGTTAAAAAAGAATCAAGGCTTTAATCTGACGAGGTTCTTTTGAAAATCCTACCAGGATTTCTTCTCAAGATGTGTAACTACCCTAAAAAATCTGGCCCCCATCATTCAAGGAAATTGAATTATTTTCTAGAATAAGAGTTGCCTCGCAGTCAGACTGAAGTCTCTATGCAGTTATCGAATTAAAATAAAACGAGAACATAAAGCAAATAAAATGAGGGTATTTGATGAAGCAACTCTCTCATAAATGCTGTTACAACAAGGACACAAACACAGCCCGAGAGGTGACTGAGTTTGCTGAACTTTCGGGAGTTCACCCAGGCAGCAGCTCAGATCAGAATCTTCTGTGGCAAGAAAAACAAGGAAAGAGAAAGGATGGCTGGCATCTCATTTGTCCCTGCCCTCTGCACGTGCTGCTGAGCAGAGCAGAAGCTGATGAAGAACAAAACTCCAGATGAGGGACAGAAGCAGCAAAGTGTCCTAATTCACAAGCAGAGCGAATGATCCTTACCCCAGCATGTCCCTAATCCCATCCTGGTGATGCCTCCTCCAGGCACCTAGAAACAGAGACTAGACAAGAGTAAGGGAATAAAGACAGGTATTTATTTGAAGGGCCTTCAAGGTACACCCTGGGGGAGCCAGAGGCTGCTTCCAAAAATGGACCCCAAGATGGACCCCAGGTCACGAGTTCTTCACACTTTTATAGGTTTGGATCATTTGCATATCAGGGTTAATTCTCCAGTTAAAGCCCCAGTTTAACGATGTAACGCCCCTCAGCTTGCCCCCCTTAGAATCTTTGGTTTACACATTTTGGGCCTAAAAACAGCCTGGCTGTCCTTGAAGGCAAAGCCTGGAGAGGCTTTGTTCTGTCTGCCCAGTACGAGAGAGCAGGAATTACAGGCTCCAAGGAACTTCAGAGTTACACTCTGAGCAGTACAGAATTTGAAAATAGAAAAGTTAAAACCTAAGGCATCACTAGGATTCATCTCTTTTGTTTAACCTTTCCCTGCCATGACAGGTGGGATCCCAAGGGAGAGGTGGGTTGGCCACTGGAGCAGTGGTCCTTTCTGGTGACATCTGGTGCATAAACTGGGCCAAGAGCCACCCTGAGGTGCAGCAGAGCTGAACACTCCTCCCTTCCCAACACAGCCCTGCCACCTCCTGCTGCCCCATCCCTGCCTTGGCACTGTCCTGGCACAGCTGCCCCAAAGCCAAGGAGGGATGGGCACATCTCACTGCTCCTCTGGGATGCCAAATGCAGCCCCTAAACCAAATACCCCCGAGCAGTGCCCACGGCTGGGGTCAGGCAGATGTGCCCACGGGGCTGTGAGCTCCTGGCAGAGGCTCCTCCCTGGCACAGCAGCCTGAGCACCCTGCGAGAGGCAGTTGCTAAGGTAACTACTTTCTTCCTTTGAGAGAAAAGCCAAGTAAACAAGCATGTAAATAGACTTAAGAGCCACGTAAATTGTTGGTGAACCTATTCTGGTTACCTTGACGATAAAGTATCACTCTTCCAGGATTTAAACTTTCTTTGGCGTGTAAAGAATATAATACACTGATCTCAGGCAGTTACAGTTGGGGTTTCCAAGTTTGAGGTCTATCTGCTCCCTTTCCACACTACCCTTCTCTGCAGGATGTGAAGGCATCTCATGTCCCCAAGGCACACGGTGCCCCCATTCCAACATCCCAGTTGCCAGGCAGGGGTGCCCAGGGAGGCTGTCACTGTGCACATCTCCATCAAAAACCAGTTTGCTGCAGCCTGCTCACGCTGCAGTTTTGTCCTGGGCCTCTGCCCTGTGCCAGCACCTCCCACTCACGTGCGGGGGTTGCACCCAAGGGAGACAATAAGACTTGCTCTTTTTGCTTGTCAAGCACAGCAGAGGAATTCCCAAGACGAGCTAATCCCTGGAAACACCAGTGATGAAACACCAGGTGATGCTCGGTGGGTATGGGAGAAGCACTGACTCCACATCAGCACAAGCAGGGACTCGTTACCCAGATGAGGCTTCCAACGCACTGAGGTTGTCTCAGTGCTTCCAGCTGCTCCCAGAGCCCAGCACGGATCATCCAAACCCTTCCAAGGAAAGCCCTTGCCCACCCTCACACAGCCTCCCTTGCTGGTTCAACCAGCACAGAGCACTCAGGGAGCAAAGTGGCTTTTTATCCGTTTTCTCTGATACCGCGGCTGTGCCGGGCGCTGCTGCAGGAACAGAGCCCTCGATGCCTAAGCAGGAGTGGGATCTGGAGCTGCCACAAATGACATCAGGCAGCATAACTATTTCAGCCCTGCCAGTCCTCAGCAGGGGTCACAGCTGACAGCAGACTTAATAAAATTGGCTGGGGTTGGGTGACTAAAATGAAACATCTCAGCTGAAAAAAAATGGCAAGATTGAGGCTCATTCAAGAGCTTTCTCCTCACACAGTTAAGGGAGAGCTTCACTACAATTGACAGCTAATTCAGTACACATCTCATAATATATTATCTCCCCAGCTCTATGACAAGTCTAGTGAGCGAGATGCAAATGAACACTTAGGCAGGTAAGTTCTTAATGTCACTTTAAGACTCAGCACAGCATCACTGTCTTCTCCATCCAGTGGATGAGTTCGTGGTGATGGCGCAGTTGTGGGAAGGTAACAGCAGGATGGCAGAGGAAATGGAAGGTAAAGGAGGTTAATTTATGGAAATTATCTGGGTCACGCAGTAAGTAGGACGTGTCACGCACAGCTTTAAAAGTACAATAGTAATTTATTTAGGAGCTGATTCTCTCAATAGATAGTCAGTGAGGGTTATCAGGAGTCAGGTAATTGTTTTGATCTCCTCATCACAAAATGAACTGCAGCATCCCCAATGGATGCAGGAACTTCAGGAGTTGTGCAACTCTAAAGAAGCCCCCAGAGCGGGGGGGAAGGTTTGGCTGGACTGGGGCAGTGCCACGCGTGAGCAATGGGTGGGGTCCTGCAGCACTTCATGGCAGCCTGGATGCCACTGGGATTACTGGGATGGCAGAGGTTTTGGAGCATTCAAGGATCGATGGAAATTAAAAAACTCAGAGGGTTTTAGCACTTCAGAAGTATTTGTGTTTTGGGAGGGGAGAGGAGGGGAAATAATAAATTCTATACAAAGAGGCAAAACAGACTCAGACTTTCCCTTCCAGTAAAGAATCAGTTAATATTTCCTTGTTATTAATGGTACAAATGAGAAAGCAGCGTTTGGGTTTTGTTTTTCTCTTTTTTTTTTTTGCCTTTCTTTTGCTGTTTTAATGCCCTGGTTGAGAACACAAAACCTGCACTGCCTTCACAGCGTTTTCCACTGCGAGGAGCAGCAAAAGCAGGGAATGTGAGGGGCACAGACGGCACCAACGGGGGAGCCCAGATGGAGGTGCCGAGGGGACACTCGGGGCACTGCGGGGATCCGGAGCACTTCCAGGGCTGGGTGAAATTCCTGGGAGCACCTGGCTGGGAAGTGCTTAATCAAACCCACCAGCTCTGCGCCCTGCTGTGCCTGTGCCTGTACCTGCTCTCCACGAATTCTCTGTGAGAAACCTGCAGCCCTCAGCACTGATTCAACAGAAAATACTTTCCTTTTTTAATTCTTAAGCAATTAGTTAAAGCAATCCAAAAGGCTGTGTGAACAGCCTGGCACCGCTGAAAAATAGATATTTTTCAGTTTTGTTAACTCTTTTTTTGATGCTTAAACCCTTCCACAGGAGTGTCTGTACAGCCACAACTGGCAGCAGTATTTAAAATAAAAATCTTTCGGCTGTATCCTATAGCTTCATCTCCCTTTTCAGAGGAGCTGCTCATCTATCAGAAGATCATAATTCCAAATTTTCCTGACTTAATTGGTTTGTTCTGTGATGCTCTCAGAGAAAATAAATTACACTTTCTATTTTTTTTTTTAATGAACTGACCACAAATTTGTAATGAGAATATATTTTGCAAAGCTAAAAGGACAGATCAGGATATCTTTAATCAGTTTTTAATTACAGAAGCCAGTGACTCAAAACGTTTAGTACCTGACTTGGTTCCTGCTAGGACCTGATTCCTGCCCCCTCCTCCAGGCTCACGTCTGCAGGTGCCGATGTGACCAAACCCAGACAGTGCATGGAAGCTTTCAAGGAGTTTTCTTATCCCAAACACTGGAATACTGATGGTTTCTGACAGAGCAACACCGGCTGCTCCGCATTTGGAATATATCTGATAATTTTTCATCAATCCTTTGGCTCTTAAGCTCAGGAGACTCCCTACAAATCCCCATTTTCACATGTAAGAGCTGATTTTCCTGGTCACTGGGATTGCAGGTTGATATTTAAATAGAAACTGATAGAAATAACTAATTTTGTAGTAGCGTGGTTTTTTAATTTTATCATTTCTAAGGAATCAGATTGCTGATTCTCTGCCTTCTCTCTTTAAGCAGCTCCTTGTCCCTGCCTGTTACACTTGTTGCAAAACCTGCTCGGAGATTTGAGCTGCTCCTGCCGACGGCAGAGCTCGGCCTCTTTCCCTGATCCTACTGAATCACAGGAAGAAAATCAGCAAAGGTATTGAAATCACCCAAAAAATCCTCTTCTGCCTAAAAAACGTGCTTAAGAATACCCACAGGAACAGTCCAGACCGCTGATGAACTTTTTTGGTTCTCATGTTAAGATAATTTGAGCTGAAGATAAACCCCAACTCTATTCTGGCTTGCATGACAAATATAAATTGAGCATGGAGCTTGGAAACAATTAATTTAAAGTAATAATTTGTATAAACATCCTAACAAAATTTTAAAGGGTATTAAACACCCTGTTTTATAAACATAACACTTAATTTGAAAAAAAAAAAGAAACATTTAGAAGGTAACGCATTTAGGATAAGTGCACAACACATGAAAATAATAAATGAAATTTTCCCAGTTTAGAAAATGAATGTAATTAATTAACATTTAAATTACATTTTTAATTGCAATCATACCCTCCCAGGGGACTCATAAGGGACCATAATTGCAATTAAAAGCATGTGGATTAGATAATAAAACAATGCAGAGTGTCTGAAATGTGCGATTTAAAATGGAAAGCAGACATTGTTATCGGCACATCTAACTTAATTGTAGCCATAAAGCAAATGTGCTGTACAAAATAAAATTCACATACGGGAACATTTAATTCTTGAATCTCTTAAAGGGGACACGCTTGAGAGCACATTTTATGACAGGTTCTGTTTGAAACGGCCCTTTAAGGCTTTAGTATTCAGGGATAGTGCTTTAATGTTTTTGCATTAATAAAAGCATAGCTGAATGTTCCTATTAAAATACACAGATACATTTAAGTAAGAGATGAAACTGAGCGCCTGGAATTTAAGTTGCAGAAGGCATAATTATATCAGGAACACATTTTTCTTTGTTCTGCTTTGTTTTAAAATTGCCTTTGCCAGGGGAGAGTTGGAGAAGCACTGCATTTCCGGGGTGGAGATGACCAGGAGAAGGTGGCTGATAAATTGGTATTTACTGGGCAGACACAGACGTGCTCCACCTTTAGCGCGGTCATCTCCCAGGCCAGTGCACCCTCACAGGAATATCGACATCCTGGTTTTCCTGCTGCTGCACTGCTGCTTTTTGATAAATACTGACGATTTTAGCCTTGGTAGCACTAATTCTTCATTTTCCACAAACTTCCACTTTATCTTTTTTGTCCCTGTGCTGGGCACTGGTGAGGTCACACCTCGAGTGCTGTGTCCAGTTCTGGCTCTTCACTGAAAGAGGGGCTGGAGCGTGTCCAGGGAAGGGAATGGAGCTGGGAAGGGGCTGGAGAATTCCTGAGGGAGCTGGGAAAGGGGCTCAGGCTGGAGAAAAGGAGGCTCAGGGGGGACCTTGTGGCTCTGCACAACTCCCTGACAGGAGGGGGCAGCCGGGGGGGGTCGGGCTCTGCTCGCAGGGAACAGGGACAGGAGGAGAGGGAATGGCCTCAGGCTCAGGGTGGACAGCAGCAGGAATTTCCCCATGGAAAGGGTGCTCAGGGATTGGAACTGCCCAGGGAGGTTTGGAGTCCCCATCCCTGGAGATGCCCAAGGAAGGGCTGGAGGCAACACTAAGTCCAGACATAGACATGAACAAGTCCAAATGTTCCCACTGAATTTGCTGTTTTCACTTTCACCAGGTAAAAAAAAAAAAAAAAATTCTAAATCTTTCAATGAGTTAAATGGTGCTGGTGTAATTCCAGCTTGACAAAGTGTGTGCTGGGTAAATAATGCTCTAATTCCCCATGGGATACACCAGGCTCTCTGCTCTGCTGGCCCCCTGTGCAAGAGCTTGACCCAGGAAGGAATCGAGTCCAAGTGGTAACACACACCATGGAATTCCTGCTGCCAGGGGGAAAATCCACCCAGGAAGAGAGGTTTTTGGTGTAGAACGTGGTGTGGTACTTCTGCTACCTGTGAAATCACAGTGACAGTCAGAACACAACGGGTGTGCACGACCCCTGCATTAACTCTTTAAAAACTGGAATCTTGAAGCAATTCCATGGAATCTTTCTCTAGCTCTGGCACCCCTAGACACTGCACCAAACTCTGTGGGACAACATTTCCTAGGGGTTGGAAGAGTTCCCCTGAGGGGAAACAATGCTGAAAGCATTACTCAGAGGAAACTTTTGAACTTGAGGGTAACATTTTTCCCTGTGACTGCTCAAAGAAGCAGATATAATTTGTTTTATAATACTTTCCACACCCCCTCCTCCCCCCAGCCAGGAGTGTCAATGCTATATGGAGTTCTCTGCAGTGCTCTGCATATGGTGCTGCTGGAATTTGGTGTTTTGGGCAATACAGGATTCATTGTTGGGATTTTAGTAGGCTTTAGGCAATGCAGGAGCAGGCTGAGCTGGCACCAGCCATCCAGAGCTGAGGAATACACAAAGTAAATATTCATTTTTTTAATCCACATAGCCCCACACAGCAGATACCCATAAAAACTAACAGTGATGGCACTGGTGTGTGTCATGTGATGTTACCTGGACACATGGACACATGGACACATGGACATCTGGACATCTGGACACATGGGCACATGGACACATGGACACATGGACACATGGATATCTGAATATCTGGACACTTGGACACATGGACACATGGACACTTGGACACATGGACACATGGACACTTGGACACTTGGACACATGGACACATGGACACATGGACACATGGATATCTGAATATCTGGACACTTGGACACATGGACACATGGACACATGGGCACATGGACACGTGGACACATGGACACCTGGATATCTGAATATCTGGACATCTGGACACATGGGCACATGGACACATGGACACATGGATATCTGGATACATGGACACATGGACACGCGGATATCTGAATACCTGGACACATGGATATCTGGATACATGGACACATGGACACGCGGATATCTGAATACCTGGACACATGGATATCTGGATACATGGACACATGGACACGCGGATATCTGAATACCTGGACACATGGATATCTGGATACATGGACACATGGACACGCGGATATCTGAATACCTGGACACATGGATATCTGGATACATGGACACATGGACACGCGGATATCTGAATACCTGGACACATGGATATCTGGATACATGGACACATGGACACGCGGATATCTGAATACCTGGACACATGGATATCTGGATACATGGACACATGGACACGCGGATATCTGAATACCTGGACACATGGATATCTGGATACATGGACACATGGACACGCGGATATCTGAATACCTGGACACATGGATATCTGGATACATGGACACATGGACACGCGGATATCTGAATACCTGGACACATGGACACATGGACACGTGGATATCTGAATACCTGGACATCTGGACACGTGGATATCTGGATACCTGGACACCTGGACACATGGATATCTGGATACATGGACACATGGACACGTGGATATCTGAATACCTGGACACATGGACACATGGACACATGGATATCTGGATACATGGACACATGGACACATGGATATCTGGATACCTGGACACATGGACACATGGATATCTGAATACCTGGACACATGGACACATGGATATCTGGACACCTGGACACATGGACACATGGACACATGGATATCTGGATACATGGACACATGGACACGTGGATATCTGAATATCTGGACACACAGACACATGGACATTGCCACACCTGGACACCTACACACCTTCACACCTGCACACCTGGACATGGCACAGGTACCAATGTGCAGTGTCATTTGTGATAAGGCAGAGCGTGATAAGGCGCCCCAGACAATCCCTGTGTGCATCTCCCCAGCTCGGTGCCAGCACAGCGATGTCTCCTGTTCCCCCTGCCCGGCTCGAGCCCCCCTGGCCAGGATACAGGTTTGAGATGCTGATCCCTTCTTAGCCAGGGAGCTTTAAACTTTGCTGAGCTCATCAGTTGTCCAGTGGGACAAAGCCCAGCCTGAGCTGCCTGAGGCAAACAGTTAATCACATTAGCAGGCCACTAATGTTCCAATCGGGAAGTGACAAAAAAGTAAAGCAACGTTTAGATTTGCTGTGTGGAAACACATCCAGATTAAATTTAATTTGGATAGTCAGAAAATAGGGGCACCTGTCAGTTCCTAGGTAACACGGGGATTTTTTTCTAGCATCACTTACTACCTTGGGGAAAAAAGCTCTTTCTGAAGCCAAAAAACCTGACAAGGTGTAAGTCATACAATGCATTGTGCTGCATTCCGCTGGCTTACATTGGTTCATGTCTTGTCATATGACAATATAACATGACACAAACTGCGGCTACATCGCATTGGAGATTTCTAAAACAAAGCTTCCCAGCTCGGCAGCAGCGGGGCTGTGCTGAGATCCACTGCTCCATAAAATATGCACAGCCAGCCCTCGACACCAGCACAAACTAATAGGATCGGAGAAGCAGAACTTTTCATTCCAGCAGGATTTCACCACTGGAACTTTGTAACCCTGCGCTTTGATTTTGTTTTTTAATTAATTGCGGGAACATGGCAAATGCAAAACAGAAGCGTAGGGTAGAAAAGTAGAGGGGGAAAAAAAAGAGGTAAAGATAAAAGAGAGAAGAAAATTAATTGTTAATTATTTATTAGACGGTTCATTTGCTCACACCTACATTACTGTGTTGGTGTTTTAACCCACTGTGCTCGTTCCTCAAGCCTGACCTCAGCCACATCGTTAGCTGAGTTCCTTTCCTTTTGTCACTTCTCATTAATTTCATCAGCTTTTGGAAAAAAAAAAAAGAGATGTGAGACAGGAGCTCTGTGGAACAATGTGAATAATTCTTCAGGGGTGCTCCTTTCCTAGCTGTGGTAAATAAACTTTATTTAGCACACCAGAGGGGGGTGATGCTTTGGGAGGGACAGGGGCTGTCTGTCGTTCCCAAAGGATTCCCAGGGCATCGGGATGGGGCAGCCTCATCCTACACTTGCTCCTTTGGGAACAATCCTTCCCAACATTAATCTGCTACGGGCAGGACCTGGAGCTCAAAGCCACCAAGAGAGTGAGAGTGAGTGCATCATGCACGTGCAGGGGATGAAGACACCAGCATTTCTTTAATATATGTTAACTGTAGCATTAAAGACAACCACAGTATATCATGACACCTTCGAAAGCATGGCTTGAAAAATAGGATCACTGCAGCCTATATAACTTCAGGATTTGTCTCTGCAAGTGTTTCAGTAAGTGGTTCTTTCACTTGTTTTACTTTTTTTTTTCTCTCGGCAGAGTGCTTGCAGAAAAGGAGAAGAGAATATGAAAAGGAATTTTCCTGGTTCTTCTACTTTGAAAATTAATTTCCTTACTTTCCTCTAGCCTTCTAAGGAGGAAAAAAAAAATCTCTTTTCAGCTTAAAACCTCTTGCAGATTTACTGTGACACATTCAACATGCAATAAGTTGTCCACCATGAGACCCCTGGCTCCCAGGGTAGCATTTATTTTAGCTACAAAAAGGTGCAAAGCAGCTTGGATTTATATAAATGTAAAATAATTTCAGCAGTCTGACACAGGAAAGGTAGGTCAAATCATGCTTAGTACTTATGTAATTTTTTTTTTAACTACTGAAATGTAATCATATCCTGGAGTGGGTGATCTCATCTCGGATCAGGGAAACTACAATTCTAGTAACTATAAAAGGGGAGAAAACCTCTTCCATTCCTCAGCATATAGAAGAAAAATAACACAAAGATTTTCTTTGATCTCTTTGCCAAATAAAGTACTATTCTAGCACTTGACATATGACTGCAGTGACCCTGAGATATTCCTCCTGTACATTACCTTTACTTTGTTTCAGCAAAGGCAAAACTGGGAACAGAACTCCATCATTTACCCTCAGCTTCTTTGAAACCATTTTTCACATTTAGTCCCTGATAGAAAAGGAACGTGTCTGTTTCCTCCACTTGATTTATTACGTAGTTTCTAAGCAAAACACTTTTATCTGAAAGTATAGGTCAGACAAAGGAATAATGCAATCAAAAAGACACTTGCAGGAACATTATAAATACTGTATTTTATACAGCAGAAGCCCTGCGCTGTCAGAGATGACTGGCTGCTCACAGGCACTGGAGTTCATTGTCTGCTGGTGGAGCAAAAATTGTGCTTAAGCTAGAAGAGAAATATCTTTTAGCCTTTTTTTTAAATTATTATTATTTTTGATTTGGTGGTGTTTTTAGGGGTTTTTTTTGGAGCAGTAATTACATTATTTGAAAAAACTGGTATTCTGTGAACGTTTTAGCCGCAAGAGGCTGTATTAGAGAAGGTGTTTTTATTGCCTTGCTGTAAGAATTGTATTTGATTCTGCCAGAGATCACTCTGTGGTGGGTAGCAGGAAGGGTGGAAGTCACTGTGCACCTTTCATTTGGGAGGGTTGGACAAATGCACCTCTGCTCCTGACACAGCCCTGTCACTGTCCCACCAGGTACCCCCACCTTCCAGGATTTCTCCTCCTGACAAGCCCAGAAAGGTAGGGCAGCCCTATTATTCCTGGTTTACAGAGAGGAAAGAAAAGCATTAGGATGAGGAAAGGCTGGGAGAGTTGGGATTGTTCACCTGGAGAAGAGAAGCTTTGGGGTGATCTCATTGTGGCCTTACAGTGCCTGAAGGAGCTGCAGGAAAGATGGAGAGAGTAACAGTGGGAGTGCCAGGACACAGGGAATGGCTTCCCACTGCCAGAGAGGAGGTTTAGATGGGATATTGGGAAGGAATTGTTCCCTGGGAGGGGGGGGAGGCCCTGGCACAGGGTGCCCAGAGCCGCTGTGGCTGCCCCTCGATCCCTGGCAGTGCCCAAGGCCCGGTTGGATGGGGCTGGGAGCAGCCTGGGACAGTGGAAGGTGTCCCTGCCATGGCAGGGGTGGAGCCAGAGGGAATTCAAAGTCCATTCCAGGCCAAGCCATTCAAAGCCAGGCCCTTCCATGGCTCCATGAAGGCTGAGTGACTTTTCCACACCTCAGTATTTCACACAATGGCCGGGGTGCTCTTGGGGTGTCCCCCTCCAGTCACGGGGCCAGCTCTCCTCTCTGGGTGAGAAATGCACACACTGACACTGCACTGGGAAACCCAGACACAGGAACCCACCAAAGCCCAGCACAGCTGGGACAGCCCAGCTCCTCCCGAGGAAAGGATAAACTGTCCTCTTACACAGAATTAAAGCTGGCTGCAGCAGCACAGTACAATGTACCAATAACATGAAAGCTGCCTTGAAATTCAGCCTGAATCTGGAGTAATACTTAATAATTACTAATGATCAGAATGGGGATTAATATGCTTGATCTTCCTACCACCTCCTCAGTCAGGATTCCCTCTTTTCTGGGAGGATGTAAAGCTCTGCTGCTCCTATAACCACGATGGGGGCATTTGTAAGAACTTATTTCACAGCTCTTTTTGATTCCAGCTTTAGTCCACACACAGCACATCAGTGACCCCAAATATTCTCCTCATTAAATTTACTGAGTTTCCACTTGCTTTTCCTCTAATTGCATTATTAGTAACTAAATAAAAGTATAGAGAGATTTGTATGTCTATGTGCCACAGAAAGAGACAAAAAATTAGTTTGTGTATGTGCAAAACAACACAATTCCCCCCAGTTTGGTTGTCCCCAAAGATTTCACTATTGCNNNNATATAGATATATAGATATATATATATATGCACTGGTGAAATGAGCAGGTATGTATACATAAATAAACTATCCTATATTTATATATATCCTATTCTATTCTATTTTAGCCTCAGAAGGGCTGCCTCAGGTTGTTACTGAGCATTGCAGGCAGGGCTGAGGGGGAGTGGAGGGGAGATGGGGCCATGGAGCAGAGCAGGGCTGAGGTCACTGCTTGCCCAGGTGACAACAAGAGGACTGGAGGTAGAACAGGGAAAGGAGGAGTGAAAACTGCTTGGAGCAGCTTCCGGAGTTCAGAGCTTCTCCAAAGTGACCAGGATTGACAGTCACCTGCTTTTCATCACCACACCCAGCTGTTCTTATCACTGTGGGCTGTAAACCAGTGACCCTGGAACCCCCTCTCTGCTGGAGGCACGATGCCGAGCTGCGCATCCCGGGAAATCTCCAGAACGGGGAGGAAGCCGAGCTTCCTATTTTCCAGGGAAACACAAGCAGGAGCTTTCATCTCGTGTCTGGTGTTTGGCTGCTGCAGTGACAGCTGCCAGCGAGCTGATGGATCCCATGTTGGAGATGATCCCTTCCCTCCCTGGCCGGGCACGATGGGGAGCAGATGCTGAGCCCAGCGATGGGATCCAGGCCCCAGGAGAGTGGATGGAAGGGGGAGAGGGTTCCCCTTCCAGCTGCTGGGATGGGCTGGAGCTTGCAGGGCTTCGGCAGAGACACAAACCCAAGCTGACTGAAATTCACAAGTACTAAAGAAATAGCAAGGCAATGCTCAGTGTGTTATGACCTTTCCTGCTATTTTCAAAATTGCAGTGTTAAGGAAAAAAGATGGAAAAAGGGAGCCCACCCTCAGCACGTGGCTGAAAATGTTATTAAAAGCAATGAATTCTTTTTTATTGTTAAGTTTAATTTTTTTTTTAAGTGCCATTTGGAGCAGAGGCAGCGCAGAGGATGCCTCCCTTAAACTGAAGATAAGTTTGATATTTGAAAAGAACCAATTTATCTCATTCAGTCTTTTACGTGCTCACTTATATTTATTTATGTGCACACTTCTTGGAATTGCATTTTTATTTTGTGCCGGGTGCAGTGGCTGTTAATGATCACATACAGTCATGAGAATTAAAATAGAATCCTGCATTTCACTTGGACACCGGAGCAGCACACACGGGATGCAGGATATATAAATACCAAAGACCTCGAATAATCACATATTCTATATCCTCTCTTACTGGAATATAAAAGCAAGCCCTAACCTATGACAAAACTTAATACAAATGAGATAGGAAATAAATAAAATGCACAATGCTGGAGCTCAATTTGAACTATTCAGACTTCATCAAAACATATTGGAAAATGTGTGATAGGACAGGGAAAACCTTTGCATATAAATTATAGCTATGAAAGGATTTGCTGCTGCAAACAAGTGTAAAGATGAAACTTCCCTAAAACTTATATCAAGCAAAAGATATTGTAAATAATAATTTACATTTAAATAGCACCTTCAGCTTGGGAGGATCTGGGAGCATTTTGCTAAGCACAAGTGAAATCTGTGATGGGAAGGGGGTGCAAACAGTGAGTGCAGCACTGTTTTGTTCTGCACTGCAGGATAAGAGAAGGAGCTGCATGGGGATGAAGTCTCCTGACCTCCACGTGTGCTACACTGATATCAGCCCAGCAGCTCTGGCTGAGCACACCAGGAGAAGCCCTCTCTTCCACGATCCAGTGGGGGAAGGTGTGTGCTCAGGTACTTGCAGGAAAGGAAAGGGGAACTCAAAGAACTCTTGGCTTCAAATCTCAACGAGCACCAGAAAACTGCTAAAAATATCGATATAAATAATAGTGTTACGCTTACAAGCTACCTTGTGTTTGACAAGTCTGGCCCTCCTTCCCGGCCAGAAGGCAGAGTTTTATAATTTTAACAGCAGGGAAATATCACAAAAGGAGGAGCTGGCTGTAAACTGTGTCCATCCCAGGATGAGGAACAGGACCCTCCTGGTGTCCCAGACACACAGCAGCATTCCCTGGTTCCCCCACACCAGTCCCAGTCTGTCCCTAGTCCTGACCAGCACAGGAACCATCCCAGAGTGAAATGGTTATGGGCAGTGTGACAGCAGCACCCCAGAGCTGATCCTTGGCAGCCCAGGGACTTTGATGATTTAGGCTTCAGTATTAAACAGGATGTCAGGAAACAAGGAAAACAGCAAAAGCTTTTACAGAGTGAGGCAAAGAAGGTTCCTCAGTGGCAGACGATGCCACAGAGAAGCCCCACAGAAGAGTGTAGATTGAATTTAGTGTGGATTTTAGGAAGGAATTGTTCCCTGGGAGGGTGGGGAGGCCCTGGCACAGGGTGCCCAGAGCAGCTGTGGCTGCCCCTGGATCCCTGGCAGTGCCCAAGGCCAGGTTGGATGGGGCTTGGAGCAGCCTGGGACAGTGGAAGGTGTCCCTGCCATGGCAGGGTGGGAATGGATTATATCTAAGGTCCCTTCCAACCCAACATCAGCCTCATAAACCCTTCTCCAGCCTCACTGACACCTCCTAAAGCTTCATGTGACTGCTGGAAAGAGACCAAAAGCATTTACCAAATAAACTGTGAACCCAGGCAATGAAGAAGGATGTTACCCCTTATTTCTCAGGTATCCAAACCATTCATTTGGGTGTATTTGGCAATGTAGAAAGATGAAGAATAAAGGAACAATGTGCTGTGACAAAATAGAAAAGGAGCACCAATGTTCTCCTTGAGAAGCAAAGTGTTCTCATCAGCCTGACAACGTCATTTGTCTTCTGCCAAACCAGTCCCATTCCACGTTGTGCATCAGGCAGCACACAGGAGCTCGTGGACATACCCAGTTTACTTCAACTATCTCTATGAACAGGTTTGGAATAACTCAATATTACAAGTAAAGAGAAAAAGAAATATTCAGTTTAAATGGACACTGAAATTACTTACAGAAAGAAATCAGCTCTTTTGCAATACCAGCCCTTTGCTGATAAGAACAGATTATAAACTAGGCAATGATAGCAGTAATCCATCCTTTATGTTTATATTTTAGGAATATCCTAACCTTGAGGGTTTAGCATGCAGGTTGAAACAAATTGCTCTGATCACCAATATCAAAGTGTCAAGCTGAGATATTACATGTCAATCATCCCATGACAAAGATAAAAGTGAACAAGATGCATTTCATAGTTACACGGAGAGGGAACATGGATTATGTATTTAGTGGCTTTTTTCCCCCAACATACCTACCAGCATTTCTGAGTTGTTTTAGCAAGAAACTTGAAATATAATCGTTTCAAGACAAATTACAGAGATGCTCTCAACAGTGATGGAGGTCTCCCTAACTGTAGATTCTCCTTACAAACATTGAGTCAAGCCAATACCACCAGACTTTATGAAAGTGTGAATTGCATCTCCACTGAGAGTGCCCTGCTACCCAGACAAATCAATTGGCTTGACCTTTACATCTGCCCTACAGAGTTTAAGCAAAAAGAGAGAACAAGAGAGAGAGAGAGAAATATCATCTCAGATGCTGCCTTATAGAGAAGACGAGAAAGAGAATTTCCCAGACACTGGGATACAAATCTGATCTCTGGTTTCCCTGTGCATTCAGGGAATGTGTTTTGGGGAACACATGAGCCCTGTGTGGGATCATCCTGGCCATCCTGGCTAAAGCTTCAGCTCCTGGAGGCTCTGGACATTGAGGGCAGCACAACTTCCCCTCTGCTCCCTCGGCCTCGAGCTCAGGCTCCTGAAATCCCTGTCAGCTGCACATCCAGCATCTAAGAGCTTTCTTGGATCTCTCCCACTGGACCAGATCCTCAGCTGCTTTCCCTGCTCCTTGAACTCTTGCCAAAGGTTTAACCCAAATGGGAGTCCAAGAGAGCCGCTAGCCCAGAAAGAAAGGCTCAAGATATATGATAGCTGCTCCCAGAAATATAAACCAATATTTACAGAATTGTACAAACATCCTATTCTCATTAACTCCTCTGCAGCTCTTCTGAAGCTCCGTTCCAAATATAACTGGACAGTATATACTACGGAAGGAAAAATGTAAATACATGCACAAACTTTTATTTAATCTCTGGAGAAAAACAATGTACATATTGATGGATTCCCCTCTTTCCCTGTTACAGTTTAAACCATTTTCTCTAGTGGACAGAAATAAAGACCAAAAGGCAGAAGACTATCACGCATTATGGTGTAATTCCTCCTAATTTTAAAGAATCAGCATGTATGACAGATCCTGGAACATATTTGTATGTGACAACTTGTATTACAGATATCAAATTTTACTGATGTTTTCTTAACTGGTAATTTTATCAATACAAGTAATCCAGAATCTTACCAACAAAAATAAGATTTTTATGGCCTTAGTTTGTGAAATTCTGGCTGTTCAACTATTGCTGAGAAATCTGCTGTGACCCAAACGTCCCCTGCAACACCAACATGTTACCAGCAAAGAGAAAATGATGCAGTTCCAAACGGGGGATATTTACCTGCAGGGTTGTGTTCCAAGAGGTTTTAATGTTGTATAAATATTAAGTCCAGGTCTGTTCAGCCAATGCTGGGCACACATTTTATGTAAGAAGTCTGCAGCTGGGGGATAACTGCTGACAATCTAAATAAACCCACAGGTGCCATTGCAGAGCCATTCTTCTCTGTGACATGGTCTGGTGACAATGACCCACTGTGGCCACCTGAGGTGGGTGGTTCCAGCCCCACAAACTTCTTCAAACCTGGGCTTGAATCCCCTTTTCATTTCAGCTTTTTCTGACAGTAAATGCTATCTTGATCCTGTTTCTCCACCATTAGCCTAAAGAAGCCTTTGCTGTGCACACCGGGCTACATTTTGTGATCCCAAACTGCACGTTCAAAGCAGAACTAGAGTAGGATTGGCTGAGTAAAGACTCCAGTGTTTAGTCTCAAACCCCAGCTGTGCTGAACGGAGGTATTTACCCAGATCTCACTGTTAGAACCACTTGGCCAGAAGGCAGAACCTTATCTCTGTGAGCAGCAATTCCTTTTGCAAAGCAAAACCACACCAGCAACAATTTACATTTTTTCTTTTCAAACTGAAAGTCTCGGATGCAACTTTACTGCAAATATGCTAAAAAGTGAGGCTGATACCTGTTGCCTGCTGTAGTTTCCTCTGAGATATGTGTGTCCATAGCATGTCACCCATTTTTCTGGACTCACAGGAAACATTTCCAGGTAAGCTTTCAACCCCTGAGTGTTACAGGAGTAGTACAGGTGTAGTGCTGAGAATGACAGGGACAGCCTCTGTCACCCCACAGACAGAAATGTCAACAGAACCACAGACATGACTTTGAGGCCTGATTTTATATTCTGCTTCCTTCATGTAGCTGCTGAAAACAGGGATATCTGTTTTGCACTAGGGAGATGACATTTAAAGCAATTTTGACCTGATCTCCTTCACACAGGAAAGCACACATACCTGGAGTCCAGCCTGGCAAGAATCAAATGTCAGGCAAAAATTGTCTTCACCTGGTAAAAATGGTTTTGAACCTGATGTATAAAGATGTTTATCTGTGTGTGTGTATACATGGATATGTGTCTATCCATGTGCACACATGTTCTGCAATTCCAGTGCCAGGAAAGGATGATCCTGAGCTTGGTGATGATAAGAATGATATAATGGCATTTAACACGCTGGGAAGGGTGCACAAACAAACTTACATGGGAACACATGTAACAACTTCATCATCCAATTGCACAGTGTTAGCACTTACATGTGTTAAGTCTTTAGCTCTGTGTGGGATTGCTCTGATCTCTCTGATTCCAGGGAGTGCTCTCCACAGAGGCAAACACTGGTGTAAATCAGCACCTATGTAAATAGATGCAACTGCTAGAAATTATTGAACTGTTCAGCGCGAAGCAGAATGTTCATTTTTCATTACCATAATAATTAGAGTCTTTGTGTTGCAGCTGCAGGAAGAAACACAAGCCCAGAGCAGGACATCCTGTGAGAGGCACGGTGTGTTCAAGGTGTTGCAAGATGGTTCCCATCGTAGAGAACTCAAATCTCTATCAGAGATAGTAAAGAGCAGAAACTGAAAACACGGAGAAATCAGATGGTGTTCACTCACAGATCCTCTGGCATAGCTGGGAACTGAACAGACTTCCCCAGGAGAACCTGAATTATTAGATGCTGCTTTTATCCAGCACAGCTGGATTCTCCTTGTCTTTCCATGGAGATGCTTGGTGGCAGAAGACAGGGAGATGATTTCCCCCTTTCCTTACACAACTTGTGCAAAGGACTGTGAAAATTCCTCTGTTTTTTTTCCTGTTTTGTCTTTCCCAAAGGCCTGCAGGAAAACGCATCACTCTAAAGAGAGCCCAGAGGAGAAAGTCCATGCCCTGGGCCGTGTCTCTAGCCCAGACTCACAAAGCCCTCACACTTTTGATGTCGGATCCCTGGGTAATGGCTACAGCCAGATTTAGCTGCTTGGTTGGCCCTCAGTTTTGTAACTCACACTGGGATTTCCTACAGCCACAGATTCTCACCCTGGGAAGGACTGAAATGACTCATTCCAGGCTAACCAGCATTGCCCTTTACCATGTGTGACCAACTCCTGAGCAACCTCCTCGCAATCCCCTGGAGATCCCCAGCCTCTCTGTGTTACAGCAATTCAAATTTGGCTCTGTGATACAGCTCCAGCAGAAAGAACTGTGCTAAGGAGTGTGGGACAAACATATCCAGCTCACCTGAGGAGAACACAAAAAACAATAGAAAATCTGTCCCAGTTTCTTTTTGTTGTTAAAACATTTGATATCTGATGGAGGGTTTTTTTCACAATAAACACAGTCTTCATTTTGGTTTTGCGTACCTCAAGTAGGAGGACAATTTGCTGTAATTGTAAGAAGCGTTCTTTACCATGAGAAGAAAGAAAGATTCAGCTCAAATCCCCGGCCGGAGCCTGCCTAGGTGGTGCTGAAATAGAGATATTATGCTGCTTTTCCTGAATGTCCTTATGCAAACAGGACGTTGTAAATGTCTCCTTTTTGAAAAAGGGCCTTGTATCTGGTCTTAGTTCTGCCCTTTGATTTATTGGGAGCTTCAGCTGCAGACCAAATAGGTTTTCCTGTCTCCGCTAGCTCCTATTCCAGTCTTAAGTCATTGTGCTTTGAGACACGCTCCTTAAAGTACAAACTCTGTTACAGTGCCCTAAATAATATGTGATGCGAATAAGTGCTGTTAAAGGAGTTTCCTGTTTTGGTTTCCTTATTGGCACTCCAAGCTGAGCTAAAATCTCCAAAGGCCTTACTTAGTATGCAGATATTGAAACCAAACCAAAAAAAGATTCCTGCATTTGTTGTGCTGTGGCTTTAAATGCCCCTGGCAGAAACTTCATTTCTCTCCCTTTCTCCCTTTCGATCCTTCCCCCTCTCTCTCTTTTTTTGATGTTTCTTCTTTCTCTCAGCCTGTCATTGACAGTAAGTGCAATCACATTACACACAGCTTTCTTTGGAAAGCCCCCTTTTTAATGATCTGGCAGTCTGTAGACACTGACTGCTTCCAGAAAAAATTTCAATCCCTCTTCCCACAGCTTCCTCAAGCTCCAATGATAAATGACACCTGTCATTCTGTCACAGACAAACGGCACAGATGGGAGCGTCAGTGATATATGGCTCACCAGAACAGGAAATCAAGTTTGTTGGTTTTTTGGTTGGGTTTTTTTTTTTTTAAACAGAAAAGAGCTGACCAGGACATTGTCATGAGGCTGTTCAGGGGCCCTTGCCCGGAGGAGGAAGGGAGGCAGGAGAGAGGAACCAGTAGTTTTTAAGTAGCAGCTGCAGTGTGCAGAGCAAGGGCTGCAGCTGTCTGAGTGGATCTGCAGTTTACGACTCGAGTGTGTCTAAACCATGACCCAAAGGTGCAAATACTGCTCTTCCAGCCATACCTGCACTGATGTCACTCCAGAGATCCACCCCAGCACCCTCCCAGCCTGGGAAATCAGCTTGGACAAGTTTGCCAGAGCTGCGGTCAGAGCCTGGATTAGACGTATCCACAATTACATTTGATTTAATTTCTCTCAGTGATGGAACTGAACTGAAATCCTGGCTTTAAGAACACTTGAGAAATGGGGAAATTTAATTCCGAACCCATTTTCTGTCAGACAGGTCTTCCTTAAGCTTCTTTTAAAATCACTCATGTTTTCACAAGGAATTTTTTTTTGCAGGCAAATCACTTAGGCTGCCTGAGACACGCAGCCACTTTTTCTCTGCCAAGCAGGCAGACAATAAGCTCAGAGTTCTGACAAAAACTCTACAGAAGTTTTTACCCCGAGATGCCCTCCCTGATAAGAGAATTAAGTCCTGCCATTCTCCCTCTCCAGAGCAGCTGGAGAGGAAATGGGAGCCCAAATGGTAGCTGAGTAATTAAAGAAAATTTCACAGTCCTGAGAAAGGCGACTCTCCTGGGGACTGCACGAGGAGGAGAGAAACAGGACTGTGCACACAGACAGAGTGACAATCCCTAATCCCTGAGTGGGGAGATTTCTACAGATAACTCACCACCATTACTGGGAGTGTAAAATCCACCCTTGCTCTCCACAGCCAACTGTTGGACGCTCCCACACAGCGGGGCCGTGTCCCAAAGGCTTTTCCGGATTTTGTTACAGAGCAAACACAATGCCATGGTCCCCTGAGACAAAGATAAATGAGCCCTTCTTCCGCCCCTAGGCACAGAACTTGTCCTTATTTATAAAATCTTCCCAGGTAAACATGGATCTGTGCAATGGGGGTAGAAAAATCAGACCCCAAGAAAGATTCTGGCTTGTCTTTGTGGAAGTGCAGGAATGCATTTATAGAGCATCGCCTGTGATTCAGCTGTAGGGTTCTGAAAAGATTAACGTATGTCATGTGACAAAATCTCCACATGCTGCAATGGAAATATATCCCTGGAGGCTGCATTTTCAAAAGGAGCTGGGTGATAATGCTGCCTTTCCTGCACATTTATTGAATTTGATGTGTACAGTTGTGTGTACAAAAAACTAATCAGGAGTCCAAAGTGATGTGAAATACAACTAAGTATGCAGGCAAAGTTAACAAAAGAAATTTCATCACATTTTAGATGCTGATTATCAGCAGCAATAGCCTAGGGAGAACTTTGGAGCAAATTGCTCAGATTTTCCACCACTATCTAGGCTCTATAAGGGCTCCAGTAGGGTTTCATGCTCTGTATTAAGCCAGCGTGAGGAAATGTATCAAATGAAGTGAATGATTGCTGACCCCAGACCATGGCTGGCTCAGGATTATACATATTCAGGGCATTAATATCAAGCCTTTCATCATCCATCAATGGTAACCCAATAGATCACAGCACATTTTCATTGCATGGACAGATTTTTGTCTTTCTATAAATTAAGAATGGGATTCCTATGGAAAGAGGAAAGATAGGAATCATCAGGCAGCTCAACCTACCAAGTCCACCTGTGATGTCAGTGGACAAACCCAACTCTTCTATGGGTAGAGGAGAAGAAATGATCACACCATTGAGTAGTGATTGAAGATGTGATGCAGTGAAATTACTACATTTACTTGCCCAACAGAAATTCCAACCAGAGGAAATAGGGAAGAGTTTAGTGGGAGTTCAAGGAGCCACTGACAAAGTGAAATAAAGACGAAGCTCTTAGTTTGAAGTGCGTTTTCACATCTCTGCCAGGACAAAGGGAGCAGCAACCCCAGCCCCTGTGTAAAGGTGGGATGGAGGAGAGAACAAGTACAGCACAGCTCCAAACACTCCCAGCACGGACAGCACAACGTCCTGGGGGATCACCAGGGGCAGAGGCCAGGGCACCCCCTGTGTCCCTCAGTCTGAAACCCCACCAGAGAACTGCAAACCCACTTTGGACCATGGGGACAAAGTCACTGGAACCCCAGAGGTGAAGGACAGTGACCTGTAAGGAATGTGGGGTGTCCACAGCGAGCCCTGCACGGATCCATCCCTGTGCATGCTCAGTGCTCGCTCTGCCCGCTCCAGCTCACACCAGAACCACGACTTCACAGTGGAGCTTGCACTGAATGAGAGCACCGGGGGCAAAGTTTCTTTTCTTGTTCTGTTTCCTGAGGATACAGCTGAGTGCGACTTTCTGGCTTGCACAGCCACTGCTCAGCTCGAAACAGATGCAGTTTTTCACCAAGAAAGATAACTCGCAAGTAGAATTTCCGCTGCTATCCTTCTCCATTAGGAGAGAAAATTAAAATATCCTTCAGGAGGGAATACATAACGCTTTGTAAATTTAACAAGGGGTTTCTGCTAGCACTGAAGAATGTCCTGAAAACACACTACAGAACAGTGTACATTAGAAAAAAAGAATAACTAGGATAACGCCAAGAAAAAAACATTCTGTAATGTCAATATTGTTGCATCAGGATAGTTCTAGCCAAGGATATTTTAAGCTTTGATCAAAACTGTGAATCTGTTGAGGCAGAATTATAACCCCATGTAGGAAAAGTCTGAAATTTGTAATGACAATTAAAAAAATACTATGTTCCAGAGAGACCAAAAATGAAACAGAGATCCTGAGCCAGCAGATAAAATTTACCAAACCAAGCAAGTGAGAGAGAAGCTGCTGGAGCCTTTCATCAGAACATGAAACAAACCCAAAAGACAATCCTGGTTGTGAAGGGTAGGTTTCTAAAATCACTTGGGGAATGTAAATGCCCACTTGCCATGGCCTTTTAGTGAGAGTTTGGCGTCAGATTGCTCTTTTTTACCTTTGAGAATCTCAAATAATGGAGTCATTTGAGAAAAACAGGACAACAGCAAACAGAACACGCTGCAGGGTTAATTTTCCACAATGTGCAAGAGATGCTGACAGACAAGCCAATGGGCCAACTGGGAAAGAACTGGGACCTGCACCAAAAATGTACTTGTCAAGTAGTTGCAGATTTTTTTTTAGCTGTTCTGGGATAAAATTGACGTGTTTTGACTGATGAATCATGAGCAAAGATTGCCCAGTGTGCTCAGTTTGAAATACCATCTTCTACCTGTGTGTGCTGGAACACTCTGTTCTCTCCTCTGAGCATTTCTTTGGCAAATCTGTTCTTGAAGTAACAGCTAAGCACAAATCCTTCAGGGTGCAATCCCGTTCCCACCCCAACAGGGATGAGACCACTGAATCCAGCTGGGAGCAGAACCAAGCTATTAATAAGGACACTTCACACACATCAAAATTTTGCAAAATAGTCATTTCTTCACATGTCCCTTGCAGCATGTTGGGACAAAGACATTTAGTGAGACGTGTTTGCTGTCATCCATTACACTGCCAGCACCTGACACGAGCCATCAAAATAGATGACAAATGGCAGGAACATGGGGGGCCTTCTCTGGTTCCCAGACCTCCTTATCCCGAGTAATTGTGCTTCCCTCCTCTTTGTCCCCCTTCAATCTCAGCGCTTCCAGCTGCTGTGGAATATGATGGTGAGAACTCCAAGCTTCATCAGACTGAAGAGGATGGTGGCAGCTGCACGGGATTTTCGGGCTCCTCCTTAGCCCGGTCAGTGTCATTCTGTTTTAAGTCATTCCATAACCCATAAATGACCACACAGAGCTGCTGGCACTAGGGCCTTACATTTCTGATCCTCCTAGAAGTTCCAGGAGGACAGAGAAGCTCACACAAATGGCGCTGTTTGAAATTTGAAGCACCATCCTACCTCTTACATTGGTTGTATTCAGTCCAGTCAGTGCCTGCCCAGCCTTTTGCATTCACTGGTGCCAGATGTACCAGCAAAATTGCTAAAAAATAACTTTAACTGCTTTTTCCTTCCCTTTAATGCCTTATCTCAGTGCTTCCTGCCTTTGGTGTCCTTTCCTGCTTAATATGGCTTTGAATTCCTCTGAATTGCAAGATGAGAATGCAGAACACTCTGTGGGGTCTGACTTCTCTTGGAGAGGCTTTTCTGGCTCCTGCTCAGGGAGAAGCACAGAGATGGATTCCCTTCACCCAAACACACATCTAACAGGATCATTCATGCCTTGAGAAGTGCCTCAGGTGAACACTGGCTGGACCTCAGCAGAGTTTAAAGCCTGGTAAAGTCCAGTCTCCTCATGTTCATAAATACAGAAGGAATTAGCTGGCTCCACTTGCAGATAACTAATCAATGTTTCAGTTGAATTAATGCTTGGGTTTACGAATTTTACTAAACTTAATGACTAAACAAAAGTAACTGAATGGCAAGGATCCCATCAAAAATATTTTGTAAGTATAAAAAGCGTTATGTCATGTCAGCAGAGGATCCCACAGAAGCCACACGATGTGATGTGACACTCCTCAAGCAATGTAATATAACATGGCACCACCAAGTAAGCAAAAAAAAGCCCAAACATTTTATTTTTAGCTGAGATGCTCATTACCGTCCAATGTCTGATCTGAATGGTTTTTGACGGACTTAAGTGGAGTGAATTTGGCTGATGTCATGGGTTTAATAGCTATTTGAATTATCCCAATCTTCTAGCAGCTCTCTAAATTTTTAATCTTTTCTGTTCACTATGAGGACAAAAAAGTCTCTTCTAAAATAATGGCCTGAAAAGCTGTCATTGCACACTCTAAATGCAGCATTTGGACCAGACTTCTCTAATACGTGTCACTCAAAGGTGCATTTGGAAAAGCTTTGTGAGACTCTGAGAGAAGTGGAAAACTCTTGCTTGGTCCTTGTTCCTCAGAGTGCCGTGTGGCAAACAGAGCTACACAGATGCAACAGCAGCTCCTTAGAAAAGCAGGGCTGAGGGATTAAAGATCCTGATTCCTACAGATGTGATCACAGCTCTGGAGATCACAGGGAGAAAGGAATCAGCTCAGGATGCATTTCGAGGGCTATGGGGTTTTCTTTCCAAATCCCAGTTGCCCCGACCTGCCGGGAAAAGCCCTCCCCCAGTTTTTACAAGACATAACCCCAGACCTAGAGGAAAAAACAATAAAACTGGAGGGTGGGAGAAGGAGGCAGCAAACTTGTGGCTGTCTGTGACATGTCCAGTGGGCCCCAGCATGAAGTGCAAGCTCAGCCCTCAGTTCCTATCAGCATTACAGCCAGGAGGTTCTGGCATGCAGCGCTTGCTCAGCCCTCAGCTCATATCAGCATAAACACTTCATCACAGCTGACACGCTGATATGCTAAATGAGTAAGTGCGGTGCACAAAGAGGTCACAGGGAAGTTAACTAAAGGGATTATAAGGGACAGTCAACACACTTCAAAAAGAAAAAACCTGATAGGTGCAGAAAACATGGTAAATGAGCCCGAAGAATGCGAACCCTCCACCGTGCACTCCATTACAGCCCTGACAGTCCAGTTCCAAACAGTTAAATATGAAACTGTCAACAAGGGCCTGTCTTAATAACCAAACTTGAGGCCTTTTATCCTGGAAGATTTATGAAGTAATTTTAAAGAGGCCCAAGCAAACATCTGTCAATAAATTGAATGCCGGCTACAGGATTTACAAGCAAGACAAGAATTTCTCATTAAGTGCACATTAGCACTGTGGGGATCATAAATAGTAAGAGGGCAGGATGCTGAGCCTCTCAAGCTGTCATTAAAACACTATCTAAGAACTAATGAGGAAGTGATGGAAGGATACTAATGATCCCTCAGGCTCCTTTCATTCAGCGGTGCCTGTGATACAATTTCAGTTTGCCACAACTGAAGAGTTTCAGAGAACCTCCCAACCTCTGTCCTGCAAACCCACGGGGACCCTGAGTGCTCACAGGGGGACCAGCAATGGCATTGGCACAGCTCTGTCCTCCAGATCACACCAAACTTGGGGTGACAAACGAAAGGGCAAGTCCCAGACACTGCTGTGGGCAAGCAGGAGCTGTGTGGGTGCCACCAGGTACATCTGCAGTGCCCTGGAGGTGGAAAAGGAATTTTCAGACAGAAAAACTTGCAAGTGATTTTGAGCTTCTCTATTGAAAAGTGAGGTTGGAAGATTTCTGTGACTGGAGAAATGACAAGGTCTGGGTGATGCCTCCTGCAGCCACCTAGAAACAGAGACTAGACAAGAGTAAGGGAATAAAGACAGGTATTTATTTGAAGGGCCTTCAAGGTACACCCTGGGGGAGCCAGAGGCT
>VZRV01006177.1:80056-137556 GCA_013398115.1 Falcunculus frontatus
AACAGCCTGGCTGTCCTTGAAGGCAAAGCCTGGAGAGGCTTTGTTCTGTCTGCCCAGTACGAGAGAGCAGGAATTACAGGCTCCAAGGAACTTCAGAGTTACACTCTGAGCAGTACAGAATTTGAAAATAGAAAAGTTAAAACCTAAGGCATCATGGGGGCTGCCCCTCTGCTCTCAGCCTTTCCAGGGAGGGGGACAGAGGTTTCCAAGAACCACTGGAGGATTGTAGGTGGCTCTGGTTCCCCAGAACTTCAGTAGGTCCCTCATAGCCTCAGTGGCAAACTGCACTGAGAAGGAGGTGCCCCAGTTCCTACCAGAACTCCTCGGAAAGTGGGGGCAGTGGCTGTTCCAACTCTCACTTCAGAGAATGGTGCTTTCAGATGGTCCCTTCTCTGCTGGGGAAGAGCTGCAGCTTTCCTTTAGTCTCCATGTGAGTTTGATGGAATTTATCCTGCCTGGAACATTACAGAACTCATCAGGGATGTGGGACACCCAAATCAGAACTTGGACTTGGGGTGATCCTGTCCCATTCCTGGTGCCTGCACCTCCACCACAGTTCTGGCTCTTCCATATCCACCTCCCCTTCCTTTTTGTGTGCTTGTGACCAGAAGCTGACACAATTTTCCTGGTGACACCTTGGTCAGAAATGACACATTTTTGAGCCTTACTGTCAACAAATCTGTTTGCTGATGGAGAAGAAAAAAAAGTCTTTTTAGATCATTCGGTTTTCTACCAAGACACGAATCTTACTTTTGTGTCCCCTAGCACAAGGATCAAAATGATTACTGCAACATAAAAAACCTATTTCTACCAATAAAAATTATTTCTTTGGGTCTGCAGTGTATTGGCACTTAAACTATAATGTAGTCACATTTTTTTTCTTTAATAGATGTTTAACACTGTATTGATGCTGTGGATGGATGTCTCTTTCTGAGACTTTTGTCTGCAGAAGAAATCAAATGAACATAACCAAAGTGCACATTAGGAGAAAGACATTACATTACTGAGCAGCAGCACGTAGCAACAAGTCACTCATCAGTTAAAAACCTCATTCTGAAGGAATATTGTAGTTAAAACCTTTCAACATGCAGCTTTCCAAATGAGTTTGTCCATAAACAGCAATTGTTAATAACTTGTATTTAATAGACAGTTGTCTACAACAAAATTAACTCATAAAAAGACAAACTTTTCCAGTAAAGGATAGTAAAGACAAATGCAGCTCAGTGCATTCAGCAATTGCATGAACATCACACTCTGGACCAATTTCCTCCCAATACTGGAAATTTGATGCAATCCAGGGAAGCCAATAACAAATGATGTGTTCAAAGGGTTCGAAACTGAGATTTCCATTAAACCAACAAATATCTGAAATAAATAATGGGCAAATGTTATAAACTATATCCAGTGAGTCCCTTTTTCATCTCTTATCCTGTGAAATTCAGGTTATATTCACATGGGCTGGTTCCCAATACTTTTTAGCCTGACTCAATCAATAGGATCAATTATTTAACAGTATTTTACCAGTCAGTGCAAGTCAGGATAAAATTTCCCCCAATCTAATTAGTCCTTGTGATGTTATGGCAAGTATGGAAATGTATAATTACAGTGTAATTACACAGGCACCGTAAATGCAGCAAGTTGCAAATTCAAGGCTAAATTTCAGAATTGGGTCATTTGAGCAGGTTCAAAATTAGGCAAAACCTGTTTGCTGATCACTGATAATTATCCTGTCAGCTTTTCCAGAGCCAGGCACCTCGAAGGAGCATCCCCCTGGTAAATCCCATGAAGTGCCTGCCCTGTGTGGGGATGGGATTGAACTCCCCAATTACAGACTGAAGGTTTCTGGTGAAAACAATCATTTTGGTCTGATGTTGTGGGCAGGACTCTGAGCCAGCACCAGTGAGAGCCCTCCAGTTACATGGACAGTGCTCTGTCAGTGTGGGGACTCTGAATTTTGGCAGAACACAGCGGATTTGCATTTCCATGTATTTTTGGGCAATTCCATGTGCTCTGCTGGGTGGGACTGTGCATAGGGACAGATGTGCTTTGGCTGTCCTGTGGCCAAGTGTCACAGAGAGTCTGAGTGCCCCAGCTGAGCCCAGGTACAGAGGTTTGAACCTATGGACTGAGTCACATCGGCAAGAACCCACACCAATAACCATCCTTGTGCAGCAGGAAAAGTTGGCACTTAAAGCAGCAATCCTAAATCCTGATGGAAAAAATTCCTCGGTGTCAGTGACATGACCAAGGATTTCAGGAACACCCAAAAAGTGACCAGGCTTGGGAATGTCAGGAGGCAGAGGAGCTGCCCTGGCTGTGGTAACTGCTGGCACACAGGTAGAGCCATATTTTAAAAAGCAATAAGGAAAAGTGTCTATTTTGATCTGTTCCAGTAAAGCCCACCCTGCTTCAAACATTTTTTTTTTTTGTTCAACAAATGTTTTATGGGGAAAAACGCCTACAAGGACACATCCATCTGCTGACCCAGCTGTGGCTGCTAATATACATAATGGGAGAGAAATTTCCTGTTACTGATTCTTCTGTGAACTGCAGACCTGAATCCTTTGTTTTAGATACCGTTTCAACAATTTCAGTATCAATAATTAACAAAACAGATTCATTTATTTCATCAAGATCTCAGGCAATGAGTCCTGAATGGAAAATAAAAGGAACTTTTTTTTCTTGACCTTTTAATGAAATAAAATTGACACTATTTTTAGGTAAGGTTATTTGCATAAATATGGAAGGAAAGTAAGCATTAATATTAACTTTATCTCAAGTAGAGAAAGGAAAAAGATGTTTATATTGATTTGCATATATGCTTTGTACTATATTGCTATTATTAAGGAGATTTAAATTTAGGTTTTATCATTTTGAGCTCACTTCTACTATCATGGTGGGATAAAGGTGCCCTTAATCCCTTCAAGGATCAGATCTTTTTATTTAAACACACACCTGCTTCATGGTAACTGAACCAAATTTCTAATTATGAAAAGCAGGTTTCATATCCAAATTTAGCTGAGTTGAATAAAAATCCCCAGGTGTTGCCTTACCTTTTTTTACTATATATTAATGTTATCAGACTTGCTGACTCATGAAACTGAGGTTATAGCAATTTTAGCTATGCTGAAAAATTAATCCATCATTTGGAGAGTGCTGCACTATTCTTTATCCTGCATTTCTTGCTCTGAGTCTTCCTCTTATGCTACCTGCAATTCTCGGCCTTGGAAGGCTTTAGTGGTGGGGTGATAAATATCAGACCATCCACTTTTGCTTCCTCTGAGTGTCTGAGGTGCCTTTTGTTGTTTGTGGTAGATGAAACTTCAAAACTGCTAAGCCTGGACTTCACATGTGTTCATCTAAAATATCTTCCCGATTCTGCAAGTCGGGCTAAAATTACAAGTTGGGAATTTCAAACCCTCCCACTCCTGATTAGGCTGAGAACACGATCTTCTGCAGCACTTGAGGCACTTCTGCTTCTGTCATTAGCTGAACACCAGAAGTGAAAACAATTCTGTGTTATCTTTCCTGAGTCAGAACGTCAGCAGCAGGGCAGTGCTGGGGCTGTCTCACTGGGAATGGACACGGTTGTGTCCAAGGCACGTGCAGGGATGTTCTCCCTGCCCTGGACCCAAGGCCACAGGCAGAATTTCATCTTGGAAATTGCTTCTGTCTGGTCTCTCTGTTCCTGATGCACTTCTAGCTCCTTCTGTAGCACAACAAGGTTAACTCCTCTCTGGCTTTCACATCTACTCGATAAACCCATGTCCCCTTTGGCTCTGCCTTCATTCCCAGCTGTCCCAGGGTTTGCAGGGAAATGGTTCCATTGATGCTGTGGGGAGTGGGGCAGGACACAGGTGTCTGCACAAACACTCAGCTCTGCCCTGACTCCAGGCTTTCAGCATTTCCCTTATCACACCTATCAGCTACAGTAGGAAGTACACTAAGTTTTGCTATGAATGTTATCTCATTTCTTGAGAAGAAGAGATGTGAATTCTGGCCGGGAAATAAAAGGGTCTTACAGGGAGTGGAACTGGAATTTCACCCTTTCGGTGCCTCTTCACATTGCTCCAGAGTATAAAGGGCTTTACTGGACGTGTTTTACCTCTGGAACACAACTACTCTCTATCTCAAGTCCAACTCAATCTATTTACACCACAACAAACACAATGAACATTTTTTGTATCTTCTAATGCCTCGCTGGGCTGATGAATAAAATCTCATAGACTCTAATAAACCACAGAAGAATAATTTAGAATTATGTCCCACAGAAAGCTTCAGTAAATAATAAAAGCATAAATATACCAGCAAGCTACTGTTATCCACTGCAGGAGACATTTGGGAATGAGAAGCTGCTTCTGTGCACAATAACACAGATCCAGGGCTGCATCTCTCACTGCATTCACATGTGAGGGAAGGCACAGATTCAGAACCTGCTCTCTGCACACACCATTGTCCTCTGCAGCCTCCACACCACGAGGGCTCACTCTGTTTGGTAAACCTCAGTGGGTAAAACTTTCTCTGCTGTTTTAGTCAAGTGTAAATAAATGAACAGAAAGAGATTAAATGGCAACTCTAATTAAGTAGCTTATATGTCACAGCACACTAACGCCAACATCTTGGTTTAGGTACTGCAAATTATCTGTACTACACTTCTTTAACTGGTAGTGTGAATTTCCTCATTATTCCACCCAGGGACCAAAGATTAGCCAAAGAAAGCAGAAGGGCAAAGGTGCCTCATTCCAAACAATGCTTTAGTGAATGCTAATATTCAGCATCCTGTGCAGTTTGCCAGCCCTTCCCCTCTCAGGTAACGCAAACCCTCAGCCTCCCTCGGTGCTGGTTCCCACCTGTGAGGAGCAGGAGATGAGCTGAGCTCCTCCAGGCAGGAGGGGTTTGGCCCTTTGGGTCTGTGTGAGGATGCAGGGGCTGAGCTCACAGCTCCAGCAGCTTTTCCTTCAGCTCAGGAAAGGAAGGTGTAGTGAGGAGTGTGTTGTGTCCCAGGTCAGAAGGACACTGAGTGAAGGAGGAGGATTCGAGCAGCCTTGGCTCAGGTCTCCTCTCTCCCACATTTTCCTGCCCTTCTCCTTCCCTCTCTCTGGAATTCTATTGTCTGTCTCCAGATTTCCACAGCAACAAGGGCATAAAATTCACTCTCTGGCCTTTAGGAGCTTAATGGGGAGACCTTCAGTGTGCACAGTTGTTCTGCTTTTAACTTATTTTTGCAAAGCAGGTATATTTCCATCCAAGAATTAGAGAGAGTGGCCTCAGGCTAAATTGCAGGGAGTCCCAAATGAGTGAACCCTTTGAGGGGAGAATCACTGAAGAAGAAAATGAAGATGACAAGGCTGTTGCTTCTTAATAAACATTATCACATTTTCACCATGCATTATTTATTACTTTTCTTTCACTGATTGATGTTCTAAAACATTTAATCTAATATGTATAACTATATATATATATACATATATTTAATTATCATTTTTCCTAAAGAAATCTCAAGTTAAGAGTTCCTTCTTTGTTTTTTGTACTGTTAAATTAACATGTTAATCCTGGGAATTTTACCATCTTCTTTTTTTTTTTTCAGAGTCTAAATAAGATTAAAGACATTTGACTGAATGCTGCAATTTATATGTTTCATAGGTTTTCCAGACCTGAAGACGGAATATTTTGATCAGCCCTAATGTTTCTTTTTGTGCCTATGGTTTCTCTAACTTTATTTCCTACTTGTGGTTTCATCTGCTCATGGTCAGGAGTGCTTGGGAGCAGAGTGAGAGGTCAAACTTTGCAGCACAGGACCCTCCTCTCTCTTATTTTACTTTATGGTCAGACAGACTATTTTTATTCTGAGATCTGCTGCTGTCCAGTAAATATATAACTTTGTTAGGAACCAAGCCTGCTCCAGAATGATACCTTTGTGGACACTAAAAACAATTTAATGGCATGTCACAATAGCAATTCACTCTGCTAATAGCCCGGCTCAATAATACCATATTGCATAAACCTCCTTCAGTCTTCTGACAAATAATTCACCTTTATGCACTCTGCAGCAAGCTCCATTTCACTAACAAATATATTTCTCCCCTACCCCTACAAATAAATATCCAGCATCTTCTCACTGTAACATCAGCTGGTGCCTTGCATGAGGTCAGAGTGCCATATTTCTACCCCAAATCACCTTTCTCCATTGTAGCCAGAGACTCTCTCAGCTTTCAACTGGCACATCAAATCACAGGCAAGGGTGGAGGGAATAAAATCTTGGAAAAAAAAAATCTGTACATTTTGCTATGTCTCACAAGCAGCAGCAGTGAAAAGTTTAAATACTCTGTATGTCAGGGCAGCCTTAAACAAATGTTTATGGGCTTTGCTTTTGCAAGCAGAAGGATTTGGGTAAGCACAACCCTCAAGATGTCTCTTGCTTAAAATGCAGCGCAAACTCCCCGAGCAGGCACAGCCTCCTGCCATCCTGCTTCCCTCGCTGCTTTTTTCAGGAGCTGCCTGCTCAGGGAGAGATCTGTTGGGTCTGCTGCTCAGGATGAGGAAATGCTTCAAGGCTTCTCCATCAGTTATTTGGGTGAACAGTCACCTTGATTTGGGGATGCTCCTGGAAAACCCCAGCTGCCTCAGAATTCTGGAGGGGCCAATTTAAGGTGCTCTGGGGACAACGTATCCAGTATCCCCTCCCTGATGGACACAGCCATCATTCCTGGTGTGGTTGCTCCCTATGGAAGGAGTTTAATGCTCTCAATCCACCTCCTCCTCCAGGTGAGGAGAAATTCTCTGTGCTGGATTCACTGGGCCTGAACCGTTGGCAATGAACAACCTCGCAATGATCGTCCCCAAAATCCTGCAGGATATTTTGGGGTAGTGTGGGTGATGAGGGTGTTACATCCTCCTGCACTGCTGCTGTTGTATAAATTGAAAATCACCTTTTACAGTGTCTGAGTTCATGTTAAAAGACAGAAAAGAAAAAAAATGTAAGTCTTCCAGCTACAAATAGAATTTCCTCTATATTTTTATTTTGCTATGTTATCAGCTTACACTCAGTATAAATTCCTTCTTTCCTAGAAATGAGACTCCAATGATATATTTAGAAATAGAATCAGCTCTCAAAAGCTTTTTTTTTTTTTAAATGCCTATGTAGAATCTGCTAAACCCCAACTGTATCCTGTTCCTTTAAAAACTACTCTCGAATCCGACGGTTTAAAAAGGCCATTTTTGTAGAAGAAACTATTTGTATCAAATATCATGAGAAAATAAGTGCATCATGACAATTTTGAACATCTTTTATGATTTGATTGTCAGTAACGAGGCCCACAGGAGAGTGATAAATGTGAGGCACGAAAAATATCTATTTCACTTAGATAGCAAATTATGCAACTCAGTGCTTGATAGCACTTGGCAAAATACAAATGTAGTTGAATGGAATTGAAATTGTTGCTCTCTGCCTAAGACACAGGTAATATCACCAGGGGTCCTGTCTTCAGATATTTATAAGAGCTAAGAGTTTAAGTAATAGTAGCAGTAATACAAAATTACCTTTAAACATTGAAAACATTTTTACTTTGTTACAGGGTGTAATTTACACTTTTTCTCTAATGGCTTACAGACTGAAAATGATATACTAATGCAATTTTTCAAATTTAGTTACCTTTTTGTGTTCTAAAATTATGTGCTCTCTCTTTTCCCTGTTTGTCACTTCTCAGATTCCATTTAATTCCATGTTCGTAGAGTTTTATAATTTATCTGCTTGTCATAAAAGTTTTCTAGACTTTTAAAAATACGAAATACTCCCAATAAACTCTGACAAAAATGCTTCCAGTTCAACTTTTAGAAATTTTTCAATTTTGTTTTGAACTATTACCATACATTTTGGTGCTGGAGTGAGATTTTTCATGAAGTGACATCAGGCAAGGGAAGGGAAAAATGATCAGAGAAGAGATTCACTCAAACCATTTATATTAACCTGTCTCTTCACTTATAGATTTATATTCCTTCTTATCCTGCATGGAAGGGTAAGAGATAAATATAGGAATGTGCTCTACTGCTATGCCTTAGCTCAGGATGGCAAATGGAACTGTGAGAACTTTCAAGATTTCAAAATTTGCCTTCTCTCAAATCAGGAAGAAAAGTTTATTCCATGGGCTAATTAAAAAAAGATCATTTTAAATCAAGTGTTTAGTTTTGATCATTTCAAATCACTTTTTCCCAGTGCTGATTTTTTTACGTGTTCATTTATTTGTTTTATAGGAGTTTTTCTTCCAATTAGTTTGGATTTTGAAACCAAGAGCTGTTTCTACTTAAGCAATGTGAAAACAGACTATTTTGACAGGATGCCTTTTTAAAACTCACAGAATTATATTTCTCTAACCAACCCTTTTCACTCAAATAAATGATGTTTCAACACGTCGCCCCATGGAAGTTTAACCCACAAAATCAAGATTGTATTTACTGTGCCTTTCTATTTCTTCCTGAGCATTTCCAGCACCACCAAAGTCCTTCATGACCGTGACACCAAAATAAAACAGGAATTGCCCAAATGCCAGCTCCTCACCAGGACATCTTATGGGCAAAGGATTTTTTTTGGGAATTGTGAGAAGAGATGAGGGTTTCTCCCTCTCAGTGCTCTCCATTCCCTTCTCTCCAGGGGCTCTGCTCCTGCTGGAGGGATGGAGCCACCTCAGGTTGAGGGGATCCTTGGCAAATCCCTGGGTCCTTCTCCCTCCTCCTCCTCAAAGAACAAGAAACTCCTCCTGCACCCCACCCTGCATCCACTCCCCTCCCAGCACCCCAAATCCCAGGAGAATGAGCTGAATTTGGCAGAGCTGGGCTGTTCCAGCCCCTCCCAGTGCCCCTGGGTGCTGCTCCACTCGAGGAGAACAAGGAGCCAGTGCAGATCCTGCAGCTGGGATAGAGGGGATGCAGTGCTTTAGGATCTAATAACTTGGAGGGGGACTCCAGGTACCTCTTTTGTGAAAAAAAAAACTACAGAAAAAAAATTAATTGCAATAAATAGAGAAAAGACAGGCTCAGGGAAGTGAAATGCAGGCTCTGGCCATGTGCAGCTGTTAAAAGACTCGATTCATGTTGCATATGAGGAGAGGTGTCACCCTCAGAGTTCACAGCCCAATTTTAATGGGAGTAATTCCCCACATTCCCCTAAAAAATTCAATCTGACACACAATTTTATCCCTTCTGGCATTGCCTTTCATGTAAGGTTGCTCTGCTCTGGTGAGCACTTGCCTTTTTCACCCTATCCACAGCTTTCCAGCAATAATGGACAATGTTATTGTCAGGTCCTAAAAACCATCACCTGCCTCTTTTATTGCTTTGCATAACTTTGTCTGGAGTCCAGGGGAGCTTTCAGTTTTCCATATCTGTTGTTCTTATCTCACTGGGATCAAATGGCAGCTTCCTGGGAGCTTTGTGGGGCTGGCACCATGCCACATAAGGCAGAAAGATATGAATTCTCTTTTTATATCCCATTTCCTTGTGGTGTAACTGTAAACTTGTACCAAAAGATACCAGAAAACCGAGCAGCACTTAAGAAGCCTAAAAAGCTGATGGGTAATTACTGGGATTAACAAAAGCTCCGTGGAAGCAGGGATCAAAATTCCTAAAAACTGCAGTCCCAATGAACAACCGTGAATGGAAACAGCAGCATTTTGATGGGAATGTGTGCACGAGTGCCTAATGCAGTTGTAAATAAGGCATTTAAATGACTCGGGGATCTGCAAGCCCTATGGAACTCTCCTGGGGAAGCTGTTGACAAATTAAAGCTGCTATTGCTACTCTTCCATTAGCTTTTGTATCCTAAACACATCATTAGGTGGTATTTCATGGCATAAAACTCTTACCTGCTTCAAGATTGATTTGAAATGGAAGAGTCTTACAAGAATATACAGTCCCTTTGGGTTCGAGCTGAGAGGATCAGTCGGAATAAATTTATTGCTTGAAAAGGGTCTTGTTTATTCGGTCTGAAAAAGCTTCATTTTCTTAAAAATTCTCTTATTTATAAATAAATAATATGTTGAACTTATTCACTAGATTATTACTATGGATACTTTTGAGCAGTTTGTTGCATATCTTAAATATTTCAAATGCAGATCTTTATATTTGGAGTTTTTATCTCTCAACCTTTCAAACTTCATTCCAAGTGTCAGGACCTCTGATTCTGCATTTATGTTCTTTTTTGAGCAAAATGCTAAAATATTAATTGTAAAAGAGGACATTATTGACAACCCAACAGAAAGCTCCTGAAGATGAGAAGAAATGATGGGTTTTTTGGTCAAAACTATCTTCAACATGAATATTAGCAGGGGATTCCAAACACATCTTTTAGCCTGCTAATAGTTCTGTTCACAGGAATTCTGCTCCTGTCAGGAAAGGAGAGCATTTAGAAGACTGCCACTGTCACCAAGACAAATAAATATCTTGAGTTTCCCAAAAAGACATCTCACACTTTCACTTCTATTAGATGCCTCTTTTCTAAAATTACTGCAGCTAAAAAGTCCAGTAGGCAGCGTGACTTTTGGGAAAGCTTTTAGGAAAAAAAAGAAAAAAACCACAAAAAACAAACCCACCTCTTTGAAATAACATTTAAGATGCACTCGAAAATTCTTCTCCCCAAACACAAAGGAAATTTAAAGTTAAAGCTGAAAATCTGGCTGGAAACCATGTCCTTAAATCAACCTACCTCTCCTTAGCTTTGCAGGGAATCTCACACACTGTACTAATGCCATATGTGCCACAACACACAGGAATAATGGGGTGAATTGAGGACAGTGTCACACCATACTGAGTTCCTCTCAATTCAAAATTTCTTCCTTGCTTTTAAGAGGGTAGTTTACAACCCTGCCAAAATGGCACTTTTTTTTCTTTTTTTCTTTTTTTTTTTTTTTTCTTAAATATACAGAGTGAAAAAAAACGCAGCATGAGAGCACACAACTTCTGGAGAGAAAACTGAGAGAGCTGCTGAAAGTGGGATGTGTACAAATATGTGTAAACTGCCTAAACCCTGCAGAGAGGAAAGGGAGCAGTGAGAACCCAACAAGGGACAACAGACCTGCACAGCCAAAAAAGGCCCAGATTGAACTCCCCACACAAGCCCAAAATCAAATCAGGATGTGAATTTGAAGCTTCTCTGCCTCAAAATTGAGTGGTAGTCAGCATTTGGGGATTGATTTTAGCAGATAGCAGCAGCAGAGTGGAAAGTACAGCCAGGCTGTGAAACACAGGGTATAGAACATTTTAATGACTCCGTGCAGACTTCAGCAGTTTCAGTTTATGGGGCTTCGTGGGAAAAAAAATAAATAAATGCTGTTGTTTGACTGTTTCCATCCTCTTGGGTTTTGCACCCCTCTTGCATTTCCCCTGAGGTGTTTTTCAGGGCAGAGATCAGAGCTGCACTCAAACAGCCCCAGAGTTCAGGGCAGGTCAGAGCTGTGAGGGAGCCCTGGCAGGGCTGGGAATGAGCTGCTCAGCTCGGTCCTGATCCCAAGTGCAGAGCAATTCTGGGGCTCCAGCATCACTTCAACCCAGATTCCCTTTCCACACGAAGCCAGAATTCTGCTCCAATTTACTTTTTGTACGGACAAGCTTCAGTCACAACTTTGCCTAGATTTGAAGAAATGTTTGATACAATGGTTTCATCCAGCTCCACTTTCAACTGCTGATCTGAAAACCTCTTGTCTCACATTTTTTAACTCGTGTCATTTGATATTCAAGTTTCCTTCAAATTTCCTCTCGTCTGAAGGCAGAATCAAGCTCCCTCATTTCCTGGGAATGCATAGGTTATGTGACAAGACATACAAACAGTTTTGATCATCGGGAAAATTTACTGCTCCACAATATTGCGGTTTTAATTAGCAGTAAAGTGAAATGCAAACTCTGCTGCCATGTGATTAGAACATGGCTTCACAAACGTGGGAAGGGACTCTTGCCTGGTACTTCGTATAATGGATGGGATTTCTACATTTATTTATGGCACTACAAGGGTGTTGGGAATTTGCTGGAAAACTTCAAAGAATTGACAGGCATATATTCAGTTTCTTTGTCTGTCACATGAAGGGTAACTTAACTTTTGTAGTAAAATGTGTTTTTTCTCTTACTGCTTAACTGAGCAAGACTTCCTGCTTCAACGAGTTTCTTCCCTAAGTTGTTCCTGCAAGGACACCCTTCATTTCATATTGTATTTCATATTCCTTGTTTACTTGTAGCCAAAACAGGCTGGGGAAGCAAAGTGGGCCTGGAGCAGATGAGGAGAGGCTCCATGAGACCACCTCGAGTCACTGTGGTGGAAACTGAAGGCGCTGCCCATGGGAGGAAGGGTGTGAGGCTGCTCATTCCACCCAGATCCATCTGGTAAGGGAGAACAGGGACCTTGGAGGAGCCCTGGTCATTTGCTGTCATGAAATGCTCTGCAGGCTGTCTTTTCCCTGCTCTCAGCTCTCCAAAGCAGCTCTGTGGAACCCGGAGCAGGAAGTGCAGCACACCAACTGCTGCTGCCTGGAACACACCTGGCCACTGATGGAGGGACTGTGACCTGGCAGAAATTTGGGAGCATCTCCACTTGTGCAGAGCTTTGTAAGTGTCCTGTTCCAAACCTGTGCTCTGCTCAGCCTCAGCTGAGCCCTACTGAGCTGGGCTGCTCTGTGCTGGAACCTCAGAGCTGGAGCTCCCTTTCCATCATTCCAGGGAAATGATGCTCCCTCCTGTGCCGCCGTGCTCTGGAGCAGAAACTGCTGGGAGGTGGCAGGAGCAGGTCACAGGGAGGAAAGGGACAGAGTCTCCTGGTGCCTTTGAGGGGCAGCACCTGAGCTGGGGGAAGCACAAGTCCCCTGGCTGTGATGGCAGAGAGGGCACTCAGGGGACTCTGCCACAAACAAATGATCTCACTCCCAGCTCACTTTCTTCTTGCAGTGAACAAAATTCAGCAGAATGAAAGGCAAAGTCTGACTTGCAATCAATCTTCATTAAGAGTCAGATTCTTTCAGTGCAGCTCCATAAACAGTATTTTTGTGAATTAAAAATAACATCATGTTAATTACAGTTCTGCATTACCTTTTTTGTTATGGCATGTTAGGCATACTCCTACTTTACAGAATGCCAATAACTCTTCACAATTCCCCGGGATTACAGTTCCCTCCTCAGATAAAGGAACAATCCTTTGAGATGATGGCACATCAAATATGCCTTCATATTTCTGTCTCCTGTTTCCCAGCCTGTGCCATATTGTGCTCAAGCTGAAGCAGCACAATACACCACATCTGCCATTCACAGGGCCACCTTTGAAACTGGCCCGAATTTTCTTCTCCACTGATCTATGGATCGTATCCTGTGTTATAGTTGTTCCTTTTCAAATCTAGTTAAAGCTGGAAAATCAGCTTTTTGGTGGCTGTTGTGTGCTAACAGCTCTGGGGGTGATGCATCCTGTCCCAACGCAAAGCTGTGTGTGTCCTGTGAGAGCAAATTCACCTCCTGGGCTCTCCTGGTGTGTTGCTCATGAATTCCAACAACCCCCAGTGCTGAGGTTCAGGCAGGGCACAGAGCCCCAGGTGAGAAGCAGACACAGAACCACAGGCAGAGAGGGAACCCCAGGGCTCATCTGTGCCTGCAGGCCAAATAATGAATTTATTTTGCATTTAACATGCCTGAGTTAGGGACAGGATGGAAGCAGTGCCCAGCACAGTTTGCTGACCCTGCTGATGGACACTGCGCTGGCTTCACCCAGGGCTTGCAGTGTCTGGAGCTGTATTTTTTAAATCTAAAGGTGACAAGAAGCAATATTCCTTCTGCTGCACATTGCCAGTGTCATCTCTGGAGCCAGGCTCTGAAAGCAGCATTTATAAACTGGTGTCAACAGGAGCCAGGTGACGTGCTCAATGCTCAGGTCAGCGTGTGCTGTGCAGAGCCATATCCTGGTGTCAGGATGCAACTTCCCAAAGAAAGTTACGAAATCCACGCCTGCAAGCACTGTTTGGGGCATCTAACCACAGAAATTGTTCCTAACAACTGGAATGAGATAGGATCAAGACATTACACGTCAGCAGAAATATCCTCTCCTTCTCCCCCCGTCCTCAGCATATTCAGATTTCACAAAACTTGGGTAGGAATTTCCATGACTCATTCCCCAGTAATCCATCTTTCATTGCTTTATTTGTGACACTGCCGCAAAAGACTGAAAATCAGGATTTTTTTTCCTTTTGCTTAAGAGGTGAATTCATCATTTCAAGCCAAATGCATTTGTGTAGCATCTGTTTAGACACTGGGTGCATCCCCAGTGCAGAGGCAGAGCACATCAGCCCCAATCCTTCAGCCCGGAATCGCATTTGCTGCAAACCTTTGTGCACACAAAACCTGGAGTGCAGAGAAACCACAGAATAAGCATGAGCTGGAGTTACAGAGGCTTTCTGCAAATAAATATTCTTTAAACACCAAGCAGAGGCAGCCCCGTGAGCCACTGGGGGAGAACAGCCAGGAGAGCCAGGCAAGGACTCGTATGGATGGGGAAGGTGCTGAAAACACCTGGATTGACAACACTATTTTAGATAGAGAAACTGGAACTCGATGCAGAAAGAGCAAGGCTCACAGGAACAAATAAGCAAATTTCACACAAGGAAAGCAAGAGGGGAAGAAAGAATAAAGGAAAAAAAGAAAATTCCCCTACAGGTTTAGCCGATAATGTCAACAAGCATCATTCTTACTGCTCTCTCACTATATGTCAAGTCTTCTATTGCTTCTAATCTGTTGTAAGCTATATTCTCTATAGACAGATATAACACCAGAGGAGAACATTAAGACCACCTATTCATATTTTTTTGACATTTGAAGTACAGTCAGACCTCGGTAGGACTTCAGCTTTGGCACAGAGTGAATCTGTGATCTTATCAAATATGCAATCCCACATAAAGCAACTGCTGAGCTGCACAAGAGTCACATAAATATTAAAGCGTTCAGAATGGTTAACTCATCAAACAAGCTGCCTGTCTGGACAGATGGACGGAAGGACTGAGGAATACATCATGCAAAATCTTGAATTTAGGCTGCGTGAAGGAAGCGCTTTCAGAAATGAGACAAGCACATACAAAAAAAGCCCATATTTACTACATATGTGGTCATCGCTGGCTTTTAATCAGGAAAGGTTTAAACCAAATTTCCCTGGAGTGTGATTCCAAAGGAGAAGATGATAGAGCGGATGTGTTAGGGTGCTGATCAGGGAGCCAATATATTTCAGAGCTGGTATAAGCCTGCATTTATCCTACAGGGAAAAACACAGGCAGAGAGAAGATGTGTTATTTTGTAAACAACATATGAAGGCTATCTGGTGATCAGAGATTGCAGTATTTTCCATCCCTCTGCTCGTGTGGAGCAGGTGGAGCCATCTTTTACTAAAATTAAAAGGCATTCAAACAAGGCCCGTTGTTAAGCAGCCCAGGGAGCTCGAGGAGGCAGAGCTTGATGCAAGTTAAACGTTCTGGCTTGGTACTGGGACTTTCCAGCTGCATCTGAGGGAAGGAGCTCAGCATCTCACACACAACTGTTCATTTAACCCCAAACAGCAAACACGGGAGCATTCTCCAGGGAGGAGATGAGAGGCACTGAGATGTCTGCACCTGCTTTTCAGAGGTGCTGAATTCCCTCTGCTCCCAGTGACAGGACACACAGACACTGGGCTCCCAGGGACAGAGAGACAGAGATTGGGCTCCCAGTGACGGGACACACGGACACTGGGCTCCCAGGGACAGAGAGACAAAGAGATCAGGCTCCCAGTGACAGGACACACGGACACTGGGCTCCCAGCAGCTCAGCTGGGGTGGGCTAAAGACCCTTCTCCCACAGCCCAGGCTCAGGGCCATTATTGGTGTCTCTCCATAAATGTCACAACAGGCTGAGCCCCAGGTGGAGATCTGGCCCTTATTTTAAGGCTTAAGAGAGACTAAATGTTGAGTACTTTGTCCCCCAGACTCCCAGACAGAGATTCTGGCCACATCTGTGCAGCTGTGCACCCCCTCTTCAGGAAGGAGATGGGGATGGATGTTGGGATGGCTGATGGGATGGATGAAGGGATGGATGAAGGGATGGATGAAGGGATGGACGAAGGGATGGATGAAGGGATGGCAGCCCCAGGCACAGGCCAGGGAGGCTGAGCAGAAGCGACAGCTCGGAGAAGCCTGGCAGTACCATCTAGTGGGTGCTGCCTCGCACAGGCAGCTGCTCCCAAGGAGGAAGGGAGAAAAGAGGACAGAGAGCAGAGAAATAAAACATTCTTTATCACTGCTCTTGACAGGTATTATATTGTACTATAGTGCCATTTGTTTAGTTACTGCTACAGCAAGTGCTGTGCAGAAATCTTATAAGCAGCCATATGGCACCTCTGAATGAAAGCCATTATGCTTTTATGAGTAACCCACACTGTCTCTGCTCGGGGAAAGAACCTCCGTTTGCACCAAATGTCATTTTCCTATTCTGAAAGGAAAAAAATATTTCTGACTTTCACTGAACTCCACAAACCTGAGCTGATTCTCCTCTCCTGACAGTGTTTACACAGAGCCTAAGCCCACTGGAGGTCTCAAATACCCACCAGGTATTTCACTACTGACATTTTGCTGTTTCCATGCTCGTGCTTTTCAGCTGCGCCATGTTAAACAACCCTGTTTGCAGCTAATATTAGATTCTATAGTTACCAGTTCATTAACATTTTATAATTTACCATCCATTACACTTGACAGCAACTGTCCAGCCGTTCTTAGCACTGTTTTAAAAAGGAGTTTTAAAAAGACCCTTAGGAACAGAAAGTTTATTCTCTGAACAGGGTAAAAATAACAAGTCATTAAAAATTCCTGGTACCTGGATGCAATATCTGGGCTGCACCTCTTAAATTAACTCCGTGCTTTTGCTGTGCAGAGCAAAGTTTTTGTGGTGATTGGGAAAAAAAATATTTTCCTTTCCATCAATTTGTTTTTCCAACCCTCCCATGTTGCATTAAAAGTGCGTTGTGTTCTGGGGATTGGGTTGTTAAACACTGAATAAGGGTCTGGAACTTGCTGGTCGAGAATTATGTGTCAAAGGAAGAGCAAAATTTCTGCACTACGTACAGGGAACTCCACTTCTCTGAAGCTGTGTGTGTCTGCATGCTGAATTTGCATGTCAAATGTTGGGACTGCAGACGCAGTTGCAGAAAGTGCATATGCAAATCAGGCACTTAAAAATGAACTTATTTGTATATGATGGCCACAAAACAGATCAGTCCCTTGTCCACTTCTGTATATACGTTATGGTATTTGCCTTTTCTTAAAATACATAAAAAAATTTAATCAAAATATTTATTAAAAAAGAAGAAAAGAAGGCTTCATTAAAATAGAGCCTATGTAGAGACATGTTGTTAAAAGGAATCTAAATAATCTCACTTCCCTGCTCCAGATAATTAACACTCTTCAGCAAGAACTTTTCTCTAAATATCAGTCTTCTTTTAGAGAGATTTGCCATTTTCCTGCATTCATTATCTCACCAGAGCAAAGTGAAGCCATGCACCAGAAATACTGCAGGGATCATGCAGGATGTAATTGCTTTAATGCTTTGCATATTTATGTTTGAGCCCTTTTTATGAAGTGTTACTTTAAAAAAAGAAGGATCAGTTCATCTTTAAAAGGGAGTGATTGATTGCTGCCAGTCAGGCATTCCTTCATTCTTGGCTTCTCTCTTAGTCTCTGTAATAAGTTTTTCAGGAACCCCAGCCCGCTATTAAAGAACAGCATTCATCATAAGCCAAGCAGAGAGGAGGCAGACTTTGATGGGCACAATACCATATTTCAATCTACAGTGTCCTTTTTGTTAAACTTGAGCTGCTGCCTCATTAGCGCTCGAGCAAAAATACACAAAGCCTTTTGTAAATATTAATCAGAAATGTACAAAACCCCTCTCCAGACTAAATTACTTATTATTGGGCTCTCTCCAGGTGATAATATCTAACTAAAAATTCTGTTTGCTTAAATTGTGGGAGAAAAATACCTTTTTATGTACATTTTATGGAGCGCTCTTACAAGGATAAGTGTTTTAAGTAAATGCATCTCTTTAGTATTTTCCCATTTTTTTGACATCCATCCTTCACAGAGGAGAAATATGCAGCCCTGCTGTATGTTGTAGGCTGAAACATTCATCTGAGCAGTGTGAGGTTTAAATTCCTGATATCCAGGTTTATTTCTGGCACTGCTGATTAATATGAGAGTGCTTTTTCATGTTTTCCTGCTGAGCTTAAACTTAATAGATGTGAGCCTGGGACTTAAGACACACTGAATTAACAACACATGCTTTAGGCTGGTAAATGCAGCACTACAGAGGAGTCCAGATGGATTCCAAAGCAGAATTTGGTCTTTTGCACTTCAGAAGGTCCCTGTCAGGACAATAAAGTTTCAGGATTTTGTTGCTGCTGTTGATTTTTGGGGTTTTTTTAAATTAACTTCCAGCTTTTCAGCCTCCGAGCAAGGTGAGCTGCATCGCTGCTGGGGAGACCCAAGCAAATGGAAGGTCTTTGCCAAAAGTTTGCACCAACACAACAGTTTAAGCTTATGAAACCAATTTACAGTCCTATAATTACTGGTACAAGGCCAAAACTGAAACTTTGGGAAGTTTAGGCTCAAATCCTGTCTCATGCAAGCATTTCCTTGAAGTTTGTGATAAAAAAAAGAGCTGTCTGTAAAAAGGGATTAGTCACAAAACTTCTGAAATCAAAGGTCACTGTCTCCAGGGGCTCTTTGTTAGAGTAAACAATAGAAATGCTCTCAAAACCATTTTGCAGAAACAATTTTTATTGCTATCATCAGACCAAATTCTGCAGAGATTTCTTGGAGGAAAAGTAGTTCCTTAATGAAGCTCTTCCTACAGCAAAGCCAAGGCTCTTCAAGATCAGCCCCCATTATAGCAAATATATAAGAGCAAAAAAGACTTTTGTGCTCTTTTTAGCAAAATCATTTCGGGTAGAAGTCCCTAAAAGAAAGTCCTGAGCAAGAATTTGTGTGACATCACCAGCTGGACCATCTGTAAGTGAAATTAAAGCTGTACTGGAATTCACAGAGTGCAGTAATTCCTGTGTATTTGGTTGTAAAGTTGGGGGGCCACAGGCACTGGTTTTGTTGGTGTTTATACAACACCCAGCCCAGCACATCCCTCACCAGAAATGGAGCCCAGGAGTCCCAGTGGATCTTACAAAAAAGATTATGGACATCTGCCACAAATTCTGCAATAATGACTCCTTATCTAACCCCAGCTCCCCTTGTGCACCTGAGAGACTTTGCAAGGATTTGTCTGAAAAGTTCATGGCAACCATGCAGTGAAAATAAACACTTAACCACCTGGAAAGTTGGGGTCAGCTTTCTGAATGGAACTCTTGGTATTGGCCGATTGTTTGTAGCAGTTATTTTGTACATTTTACTGTCTCTGAGAACACCCTAAATTCTTGTCCAGCAATTACATGCCCCATCAAAGGCAGCAGTGAACCCACTGATAACAAAGCCCTCCCTCCCCACCCATCCAGCCGGAATTAATGCCCAGCACCGGAGAGTTAACAGAACACAGCAGACTTATTTATTTTTCTTTTCCTCTCCTGATTCTATTTTCACAGCCTGACATAACCTGGTAAAGTAATTCTAATTGTATTTTGGATTGATAACTACATTTTTCTCAGAATACACAATGCTTCTGAGAACAGTTGTGATTCTTTGGTACAGCACAAGTGTTTTGCCTCAAAGATCTGAAGAAGTCAATGATAAAACTATCAGAAACTTTAGGTCCTAAAAGAAAACTGATGGCAAACATTTGGGTCCCATTTTTGCATCATGTGACCGTGGATTAACAAGGATGATTGAGTAGAAAGCAATTAAGAAGAGCACTGAGGAAGTCAGATGTGCTTGGGGAGGAGGAGTCTGCTCCAACAGTGCCCCAGAGAAACAACGGCACCAGAACAAGGGAAGAGCTGCCCTGAGCCCCAGCTCAGAGAGGAGCTGGAAGAAGTTTCTCTGCAGGTTCAAAACAAGCCAGCTTTCTCCTTTTTAACCCCATTTCTGTATTTGTGGACTTGCCCACAGGCTGGAGCAGAAGCAGGGAGCTGGCATGGGCAGGCTGGTGCTCCCCAGAGTGAGATCCCATCGCAGCTCCTAAGGCAGGGGCCTGGGAGGCAGCCAGAGATGAGAGTGCTGGAGCTGCTCAGCCAGCCCTTGGGTGAGTGCTCACCCCAACCAGAGAGCCTCCTGAACTTGCTTTTGTTCAAAACCTTCCATCTTCTACCTGACAGATAAACCAGGCTTCTGCTCCGAGTTCATTTCTGTCTTCTAAGCAAGAGGTCCTCAATTAGAAAGGACTGAACATTTGTTTTCAGGAAGACTTACTCTCCTCTGTAAAAAATACCCTGCATTAGGTCTTTCCTTACAGCCAAATGCTGGGAAATAAATTAAAAGAACATGCAATCAGTTCAAAATGACTGTAATTAGGCAATCAAATAGCCATAGGAAGCAGAAATCATCAATGTCTTTAGCTAGTTCATTTTGTCCATGGATTTATTTGTAAGTTGGTTATTTTTTTAAAATAAAACCTTAAGATTATAGACTGAAATTTAAAAAGGAATGATATAAATTCACCAGAATGCTTCTCATATACATCTTAGAGCAGGGTCTATTAACCCCAGGAATTATCTGAACTCTCCATGTCCGTGTCTGTGCCAACTCTGCTGGCCCAAGAGGCCCAAGGGATGAAAACCTTTGTGTAGGATCTGCAAAGCATCAGTACAAAACACAGAGAGAATCACTCCCCACACCCACGTAACAGGAGGGGTAAAAGTATTTGTCAAGTTTTAACTTAGAGTCTAGGAAAATCTCAGTGTACAATGAAATAAAACTCATCAAAAACACAACCAAACCATATCCTTCCTGTCATAAAAAGAAGGCAAACAATATGCCCTTCTCCACGTTCCTGCATACCTTTGGAACTGCAGGCTTCCTGCTCAGGAGCTGCCCTGCCAAGAATCATGTATCCTGTGATGACATTTCTCAATAAATAAAGTGACTTCATTATTGAAAAGCTTAACTGTAGTCGTGTGTGCAGTTTTTAATGCAGTACCAGCCCTGAAGTGCTGATGAGAGAAAATCCAGATGCAGGAGACATTCAAGTTGGAGCCAGGACATTTTAAGGGCTGCAAAGTTTCATTAGCTGAGCTGTGGATCGATGGGTAGATTAAAACACTATATTTGTTCGTGGTGGAATCGGCTCCTCCACTGGTGTAAATCAGCACAGGAGAATGTAAATCCCCTGTTTTAGCTGAGGATCAGGCTCCTGATTTAGTGGGCCTTGTTATTCTCAGCACATGTGACAAAACGAGGGGGGATTGGGGATATTCACAGGTAGATCACCATCATTTCACCTCTGGGACTGGAGCTGTTTGTGGGGACTCTGGGATAAGGCTTGGACAGGTTCCAAGTTCATTATTGTAGCCTGATTTGTGGTTAAAACATGTTAAGCCTAAATATTAAGCAAATACATCAGAGGAGGATTTACAGCTGTCCAAGGACACAGTAAACTGTAACACAAGCTCCTAGCCTGTATTAAATTTGTATCCCCACAGTTTCTTCTGCAAGGGAATAGAAGAAGCAAATCAAGTCATTCCTGGGACACATTAAGGATAGGCTTGCTATAAATTCCCTCAAACTCAATTGTCTGTGCCCAGACTGGAGCCATCAGCTTCTATTTGAAGCTTTGGTATTCTGAAACCTTTTCTTTTTTTTTTTTTTTTTTCCCTGGAAAATCTCAAACAAAGCATATTCTTTTGACTTCCCAGCAACAGAGAGGACAAAGAGATATTTTACAGTGAGTCCAAAGGGCGTTAAAGGACCTCCCAGCCGTGCTCAGCGTTGTTACAGCAGCTCCTGGGCTGTTGGTGTGCTGGACCTGCTGGAGCGGATGAATCACGGCTCGGCTCTGGCCCCAGCGGAGCTGCACACACGGAGCTGTGTGGGAAGTCAGCTGTCAGGCTGATGCAACAAGTCAGAGTTTACCAATCTGTTCTCACAAAACCGCAACTGGCAAAGTGCTTCACATTACGTCAAAGAGCTGCAAACAAGGCAGGAAGAGACACAAACCTCTGCTTCCCCCCTGACACGGCTCTGCAGCATCTCCCGGCCCACGGCCGCTGCTGGGGGATGTGGCACCTGTGCTTTGGGGTGCACCCAGTGGCCCCAGCAGGTCAGGCTGAGGACACCCCTGGGAAAGGCTCCAGGCCAGGACTGGCCCTTCAGCCTTGTGTTCCAGGCACCTCACTTTGGGTGGTGTTTCCCACAGCTGGCACCCAGCCTGGAAACCGCTCCTGGAAGGAGGAACTTTTGTCCCTGTCGGAGGAAAGGCTCTGTACTCGCAGGAGTTGGGCTCCCTGATCTTTGGGGGTCCCTTCTTACTCAGCACACCCTGGGATTCTGTGGAAATTGCAGCGAGTGGGATGGGAACATTGAGTTGCTGGTAGTGATGCCTTAGGTTTTAACTTTTCTATTTTCAAATTCTGTACTGCTTAGAGTGTAACTCTGAAGTTCCTTGGAGCCTGTAATTCCTGCTCTCTCGTACTGGGCAGACAGAACAAAGCCTCTCCAGGCTTTGCCTTCAAGGACAGCCAGGCTGTTTTTAGGCCCAAAATGTGTAAACCAAAGATTCTAAGGGGGGCAAGCTGAGGGGAGTTACATCATTAAACTGGGGCTTTAATTGGAGAATGAACCCTGATATGCAAATGATCCAAACCTATCAAAGTGTGAAGAACTCGTGACCTGGGGTCCATCTTGGGGTCCAATTTTTGGAAGCAGCCTCTGGCTCCCCCAGGGTGTACCTTGAAGGCCCTTCAAATAAATACCTGTCTTTATTCCCTTCCTCTTGTCTAGTCTCTGTTTCTAGGTGGCTGCAGGAGGCATCAGTAGCACATCCCCCGGGACAGGGGAGACTGGGCCTGTTCACTCTGACAGAGGACACTGATGTTTCCAGAGAAAAGAAGAGGAAGTGTAATGAGAAGGAAGAGGTGGAGAGAAAATAAAGGAGTTGGGGAAAAGAGATCAGGAAAGGGCTGATAGACAAGTTTGGTTGATGGCTATAAGAGCTGGAAGGGGAGGAGGTAATGTAAGGGTGAGGAGACCCTCTTCCACACCAAGGGAATCAGAATTTGATTGCTAAATTCCCATCACTAGGAAAAGACCAATGCACTTGATTTGTGGAAAAACTTCCACCTTGCAAAATAAACAATGTCTCCTTTCTAACCCTGACTCTCTGTTTGTGTTTAGAGAATTCCTAAAATTCATCAACAGGTCCTCTCTGTGCCTTGGGGTGTTCTCTTCTCCTCTCCAACAGATGCCCCAAACAATTTGCCAGGTGCTTTGGGTTTGGAGTGGGGGGGAGCTTTTCTGTAAAAGCCATTTTGCTGCACACAGAATAATGCAAAATTAATTGGACCTGAGGGATGCAGAAGGGAAAAATCCTACTCTTGGTGTCTGCTCTCAGAACTTTACAGGGACCTTTTTTGAAACCACAAGGTAATATTTAGGAGCAGTCCTGGGAGCCAGGTCAGCAATCCATAATTCATCGTCATCAGTAAATTGTCACAACGAGGTGACAAAGGCATCTTCCTATTTGAGTGTTCTTTCTCCCTCTTCTGCTGCATCAATTCATGTAAATATTTCCCTTCTCCCTGCACAGCTCCAGCAGGGAGCAGGTTCCTGCTCCCAGACCTCCACGGGGCTGGAAACCTGTTGGTCAGAGTGCCCTGGCCACAAGGAGAAGCCCTGGGTTTGTAACACCACAGCTCTGATACTCTGGACCCTGGCAGAGGAGGGAAGGCTTTGATAACCTTTTCCCACAGCTGCCAAGCTTCAAAGGCAGGGCCAATGTGCTGGATTTGTGCCAAGCCCAGCCCTGGCAGCAGATATCCCACACCCTGGGAACAGCATCAGGTGAAGACCCACAGGTCAGTCTGTGAACTCTGCTTGTGCTCATGGGGGTAGCTGGGCCAGGAATATTCAATTCTGTCGAGCAAAAAACATTCACTTAATGTTTTGAAATAAAAATTTCAGCTTTCTAAGACATTTTCACATCATAAGCTGAGTAACCAAATGAATGCAGGCACTTCCCAGGATAATGCAGTATCTTGGCAGCATCTCACTGGTCTCAACTTTGCATTTAAGTATCAAAATACTGCTTAAATCCTTTAAGTACCTAAATCCTGTGCTGGATTTAATCTTGAAGGGTTCATTTTTTATTTTAGACATGAGTCTGAGTTGTGAGAAAAGACGTCTCTAACATGCTGGAATCCCAGATAGGACTCTGGTAGTAGGAAAAGAGGGAGGTTTTGGGATGAGGCAACATGCTGGGGGAAATACAGAGCATTTCTGTAACACTCAGGACAGAGACACTTTAATTCTTATCTCTGTCCTGGTACACTGTATTTATGCTCTGTGAAACTTCAAGGCAGTTTCCCAATCCCCCATCTGTAAAATAGGTGCCATCCTTAATTATTTTTTAGTCTTTCTAGACTATGCACTCTTTTATGACTGGGACTGACTGGGTTCTTACCTGTGCCCACTTCAGTGGCTGATTTATCACAGGGCAGTGCCACCACAGCAAAAAGGAAGGGAAAATAATCAAACAGCCTTTACACAGTGCCACCCTGGAGAGTCTCCCTGGAAAGCACAGAAGCACATCTGATCTGTCCCACTTCTTGCCCTCTTTTACTGGTTCATATCCAGAGATTTCCAGCAGGGAGCCATCAGAGAGTCATGGAAAGCAAAGATGCAGAGCACCAAAGGTCTGCTCTACTCCAGGAAGTCTGGAGAAGCCACGGGGGGCTGGATTTTTGCTTTTTGAAGGAATTTTGACCCCTGTTTTCCTGACATGCTCAATACAAAGGTTCAAGCCGGGCAGTCAGCATGACACTGGCAAAGCTGGAGTGACAGTGGCATCGAGATGGATGGGTGAAGCCAGGGGAATGTGGCAAGGATGGTCACAGGGACTCCAGATATGGGATGGAAGACTTGGAAAAGATCTGCTCGTTTCACTTTTTGGTGATTTCTTTGATAAAGGCCAACTGGAATTACACACCTCACAGAGGAAGTGAGCATGGGAAAGGGGGAAAACAACTTTTACCTTGTCAGGGAGAGGGGACACAAGGAGGGCAGCTCAGTGCCATGGGCTACATTTGTCATTAACCTTAAATGAGGCCCAGAAAATAACCCAAATTTCCCATTGACTTTCGAGTGCTCTGAGTCAGACCCTTGGCTCTCTGGCACAGAATGAAGGGAATAATGAAGGGAAAGCTTTTTCTGATTTCAGTGGAGATGGAAGACTGCTAAGTGTGTCACAATTAGAGTCTGTGGAACCAAGTGAAAATTCATTTTGCCCAGCATTATATCCGCACCTTGTGCCAGTTTTAGTGAACCAACATTCTCCACTTAGCAGGATATTAGCAATATCCTAAATGGAAATTACCTCCAATAAAAACCAGCATTTACAGTAGCTCCACATCCAGATCCCAGCAGCCACCACAAGGATTTCTTTTCCTTCTCCCTGCTCCCCACAGACACATTCACACAATCCCTCCCAGACTCCCCGAGCCCATCTAACAGTGATTTCCAGGAGGAATTGCCACCCAAAAGGAGCCAACACCAGGCCTTGTGGAGCTCTTGTGCTACTCTGGATTCACTTACACACCTAACACCAACCACATGCAGGCAGGTGTGAGGGATTCCTCCAGTTTGGGCTTCTCATTCCCTGAAATCACCAGGTATTTTATCTTCAGCAGTGGCTGGGGTGGCTCCTAAAACCATGACACATCTGCTCATTGCTGCTTCTTGCCTTTTCCTCTCTCTGCTCTCGCTCTGCTGCATTATTTAAACTGCAGCCAGGCTGCTGTGCCCACACAGAGTGCCTGTGACTCCAGTGAGGAATCTGCTCCTGCTCAGGGCTGGTGACAATCTGTAACCTCCCGGTGACAGAGGCTGTATCTCGTTCTGTATTTATCCTGTGCCGTGCACCAGGAGATCTCTATCCCCACTGGATGCTGTTCTATCCCAGGAATAACTCGGATAGGAAGGAAACTGCAGCACGGTGATGGGACAGAGGAACTGCTGGGGACATTTTTAGCCAGGGTGTAGCAGAGAAATAAGAACAGGGTGATAGAAAAGCAGCTGTTGCAATAGAGGACCTGCCTCCTAGCAGGGAATGTTACTCACTTTTCTGTAATCCTGGCACAAAGCTCTTGGGTTGTGTTTTGGTTTTGTGGCTGTACCTGGGGAGAAGCAGGCTGGGGACACAAACAGCCTCAGGTTCTAACAACCTGGGAGATCATCAACAATTAGTGAGAAATCTCAGAGCTTCTCTGTGCTTATAATGAGTGGCTTTCTGGGAGAAACTAGCACCACAGAAAATTGCAATATTTCCTTTTTAATTTTGACGTGCGAGTTTGCAGCTCTATTCTGTGATATTTTTTGCCTGTACTCTTTTTCCTGCATGGGCATGGGCTCTCATTCTCTGAACAACCACCACGAAACCCACACACACATCAGATGGATCAGTGTTTGCCAATCAATTGCAGCACTTGGTGCAATATCACTGCTTAGATGGAATATTTCTCCTTCAAATTTCCAGTCAAATTCTACAAAACAGAATAAATTTTGCCCTTGATTCCTTTATTCCTATTCCACAGAGGTCAGCTGAGGATACAATTTCTTAACATCCTTAATTTCACTCTGCTACTTGAGGTCTCCTAGAGTTGCTTTGTAATATAAACCTAAAATTTTATTAGCTTGATAGAGTCAACCTCAAGCAAGCTTTGAATCCAGAGAGTTGACTAACACTGCTTTCAAAACCTGAATTTTAATTTTAAAAGCTTTTTGTGTTCCCGATTTTGGATGAGTGAATGGTAAATTGAAGAAGATCACGCAGCAGCTCTCCTGTACCAGAGGTCTGAAAACACACTGGGGATATGGAGGGAGCAAGTGACATTTGAAAAAAATAGATGTCACTTCAATTGAAGGTTTATTTGAGCCCATCAGCAAGTCTTCCTTTATTTGTTATAACAGCACAAACGGAGCCCAGTGCAGCCTGAAAAGCAGATTCCAGTCTATTCTGCAAGCAAAAAACCAAAATAACAACAAAACCACATCGGAGCAGCTTTTCTCCCATGGTCATTGTTCCAAGCAATAAGACTAGCACTCAGATGTCTAACCACATGGCTGTTCTCCTAATTAGCTGGGATCACAAAATTGTGTCTGAAAAAGCAGAAACCATATTTTAAAAATAGGCCTCCGAGGCCAGATTTTCAGAGCTTCAGCTTCCAATCCAACACCTACGTGAAAAAAGCAGATTTTCAGCAGAAACTCCCAAACTCCTCCTGTTCCCAGGAGATGGAACTCCAGTAAAGCACATCTGAAAAACTTCCCACTTCATTTTGTTCCCTCAGTGCTGAAATCCCCTCTCTCCCGAGGCTCCAATGTGGGAAATGCTGTATGGACACTTGTTTTTCAAAAAAACCTGTCCCCATTTAAGACACAAAAATGCCCCTTTGTGAGAGGCAGGGGCTGGAAGATTTGTGTTTCTCCATGAATTTGTGGGGCTTTGTGCTTTATCTTTGCAATCCATAAAACTGGAACAATGCATTGTCTGAAACACACTTTCTTCAAAAATGCAGTCCAGATGAAAGCTGAAATTTGTGTACATTTATCCAAACACAATGTCTGTGTGTGTGTCTACACATCTCCATGCAGGCAAAGAGAACTTGCCAAAATCTCCACACACAAGCACACACGTCCCACGGCAGCTAAAGCTGATGGAGGCACAATTCAGCCTTTGGACCAGCAATTTCAACTGCAAAACTCATTTCATGCAGGAAAGCAAAAACAAACAAACAAACAGAACCCCTTCTCATCATGGAACTTTTAAAAAATATTTCCCTCGAGCAAAATGGCTGTTTCCCCTCCCACATAAACTGGCAGCCAAGTCAGGAACAGTGCTGAAGACTTCCCATGCTTGCAGAATCAGATATAAAATTTGCAGGAAGGCTGGCACTTATTTTCTCACAACAGTTTGTTCTTCACATATTTCACAACTTTTAAGTTCCTTAATGTAAATTGGAGTCATACATTTTGTCTCCATGTGTTTTATTGACTCTGATCTCCATATTAACACCGGGGAAGAGCTGGGGTGCTAAATTCAGCAAGCTGGCCACAGTTCTGCCCAGGTAGTTCCCCCCTTTCTCCCAGAACACCCCCAGGTTCTCATGGATGACTGCAGTAACTGGGGCAGCTCCCATGAAAACCCAGAGCTGATGCAGCAGCCAGGGGATGGCTGGGACTAGAGGAGACCTAAAGGTTTATTCTGACTTTGGGCAGCTGCAGGTCCTGTCCCTGTTGAAGTGCTTCATTCTCCCTGCAGTCACTGCCCAAATCCCTCTGGGAGGCTGCAGGTCCCTGCCCAAGAGGAGCCTCCTCCCAGCAGGACTCTCCCCTGTCCCACTGCCTTCCTGCAGGAATGTGAGAAACCAGACTTAAAGGGACCAGAAATCGCCTGTTCTTTGGACAAAGCTGAGCTCAAAGTTGGCCTCTCCTCCTTCTCTCTGCTCCCCATCCCCAAAAGCTCTTCAAACACAACTTCATGACATTTATCCCCAAGAGGTTCAAAGGAGCACAGGGTGGATGGACATCCCCTTGGTTCGCTGCATGGAAAGGGTGTTCATCTGATCCAAGGGCTGCTGGTCACGTGGAAAAGTGCATTAGGCTGCAGCCAGACCCTGCTGGATTACTCAAGAGATGCTTTTCAGTGTGAACAAAAGGCTGGCCCTGCATGAGGTGCTGAAAGCCCTGGAAAAGCCAGGAGTTCGAAGGAGCCCATCTGTGTCCTACTCCCCTGACCACAATGTCTCCTTGTAGTTTGAGGGTGATTGGTCCTTGGGATTTTGGGGAGGGCCCTTTGGATTTAGAAAGAATTAAAAGAATATCTGAAATGATTTCCCTAATCAAGTTTCTGTTCCCTTCATGTTCAAATACTGCTTAAAGTAATTGAATTTCCCATCATGCTAACAATTTCTGTCAATATTTCCCCCACTAACGAACATCAGGTGGATGTGTCTTTTTTCCATCGCAAATTTCATTACTTGGTCCAGAGATCAGGGTCTGCTTCTTTTTTCAGAAGGTTGTCTGTGGTTCAGTTTGATCAAGAACAATATTGATTGTGACATCCTCGCATATTCCGAAAAGGGCTGTAAACCCACATAACACTTTAACTGCCAAAAATGCTTTTTCAATTTTTCTTTCTTAAACAAACTCACTTGGACCAAAACATCACATTTCATTTTTCTCTCCCTCCTGTGTAAGCTCTTGCTCGGAGTTACATTTCTCTGTGTCTGAGCAATGGATGTGAATCAAGATTCCCAATTTGGATTCTATTCCTACCACACGAACCGTGATGTTTTTGTTGGGGCTCACAGGGCACATGTGGCTCTGCAGTGCTCCAGACCCTTCCTCAGGTTTTAGATTCCTCGGATTTAAACCATTTCTGACCAAAACCGGCCAATTGCTGGTGCACAAGATCCTTACAGGAATAATCTGCCCAGACCAACATCTACCTGTATATTTGGGCACATTTAGGGCACATTATTGCACCACCTTCTACTGCAGTTGAATTTCACTGTCAGTAGTTTAGATGATTCTAAAAGCAAATTTAAATCTAAGATCTGCCAGTGCATTTGTGAAAATGTGAACATATTTTTCTGAATTAATTACGAGACAATGAACAAATTACGGAAGATATTTCAGAAAAGCCAAAATTCCATAGTGTGTAATGCACATCTGTAGTTTACTGGATTCCTCAGGAAGCCAGGTCAGCAACTGCCTTTTTCCATGGGATCTCAGCACAATATGAAATTTTGTCATTAATAATTCTTTATCCTCTACCTGATTACGAGGTAAAGGTGTTTATTATTTACACTTGGTAGCTGGACATATTTGTATGTCTGGAATCTTACTTCAAGGAGTAAATTTGATCTTTTAATATTATTGTGCTTTAAAGCATAAGGATGCACACTGGGTTATCAAACACATCCCTGAGGGATACTGAAAGGTAGCAAGCAGAAGAGGAGCATTCCTGAATTTTAGTAGGATTCATTAAAAAAACGCTAAACTCTGCAGATTTTATCTACGTCTATTCTCAGTGTGAGTAAAATCTCTGTTCATTGTTTCCCTGCCACACCAAAGGATGGGAATTGTCTCTTGGATGTCCTTGAAGGCAATTGGTTCCTGTAAACACCAGCAACAAACAACAGATACTCACAATAATTTTTTTAATCATTAAATTGCTGTCTGCAATTACAGCAATATAATCTCCATGCAAAATGTGTCTGATTTTGGTCTCAGTTAAATTTCAGGCTGCTTTGCTGAGATATTTTCCAGCTATTTTCCTTAACTCAACAGGAGGAAGAATAAAACAAGCTCAGGCCCAATTTGAAGCCAACCTTGTGTTTGCAAAATTGACTCCCCCAAAACATGCAGTTGCACAGCTCTGCACAAAACTGGGTCAATCTTATTCATTTAGAATTGTATTCTTTTCGATTTTTCATTTATTTTTCATCAAAAGCCCAGGCCTATGGAAATAATAGCAAAGAAAAATGTTGCATTCAATTCTGCAAAGGAAAAATGACAAATTTCACATTTGGGCTGACTTTAGTTATTAAATCACTAGTTAGTTTTTTTTCTGATTATTTAAATGTATTTCCACTGTTGTGGCTCAAGCAATTTAGCATTTCCACACTCCTAAACTTTCTCCTCAAACTTTCAAATATGGTCACAGAGACTTTATCCTACTGATATTTAACATGAGTAAATAGTATCACAGATTAACTGAAAAATACAAGAAAAAGACAATATTTAGAAAAAAAGCAGGTTGGTGAAATACAGAGGCAGCTCTCTCAGGAGACTTAAAAAGAAAAAATTAGAAACATAATTTAGAAACTACAGAAAAACTGGCAAAAAAAAGCTTCTGAAAAAATCTGAAGTTGAGGATAAAAGTTGACTGAACCCACACCATTCCTTACATAAGTGTTGGCATTTCATAGGTGGAAGAGATTGAACGTGATAAAGAAATAACCAATCAATGCAATGACAGTTTGTCACCTTCATTAAAGTTTCTACCGTGAGCTCACATCCTTCACAGAGAACCAAAGGAAATGCCCACACAGAGTAATTCAGAGAGCAGAGGAAATGCAGCCCTTTCTCAGGGCTGTTTCTGTTCTGCCAATTCCCTTCATTCCCTGTACCTGTGTGCCAGGGATGCCCCACGCAGCCACTGACCCTGCACAATTCCAAATGTGCTCAGTTCCTTTTGGGAGCACGGCAACATTGCATTTATGTCAGACATTGTGTTCAAATCCCGGATATTAATCTTAAAAACCAGTGAGAGTCTCTTTGTTGTGATTCCAACAGGCTTTGCATCAGATCTAAAACAAACCAGAAATGCTCTTAGTTTTCCTTTTTATCCTAAAAGTCATGGGCCTCTTTGAATCCCAGGACTTTTTATAAGCTTTTCAAAGTTGCCAGAAGGGTTTAAAATTGTAGAGATGAGCAGAAAGCTTTAATTTCACATCTACACGAGGCACGAAAACTACCAGAGGTACAATCTACAGATGAAATACAAAATAAACCCAGTTTTCTATGATCGAAAGAGCTGCTTATTTCCACCATATCTTAATATTTTATTCCCCGAGTTGCTGGAAACTGTCAGGCAGATGGATGAATGCTTCTGAAATCAGACCTCAGGACACAGTGTATTCTACTACAGATTGGCTTCTGTGAGAATAACCCTGCGAGTGGCTGATGCCATCAGTGGCACCAGCCTCCCACAGATCCCCTGTTCCAGGAGGGATTGGTGAGCTGAGCCCTTTTCTCACAGCTCAGCCTTGATGTCCTGTTTGGGGATGGTTCCCTGCATCACTTGGAGGGAGCAGCAGCACCCTGGGTACACGAGGGCACCACAGGCTCCTTCCTCAGGACACCCTCGAGCCGTGAGCGATTCCAGATGCCATGCTGGGAACAAACCCTGCCTTTACAGCTCCACTTCTTTCAAGTGATATTTCCCTCATCCTCGTTTTGTAGCTCCCAAAGACAAGGACAGAATGTTGATGAGGAGAACGAGCTCTCGCAAAGTTTATTTGTAATTTTGACACCAAAAAAAAAAAAAAAGAAAAAAATCTCAAGGAATTATGTGCTATCGCTTAAAATGTGAAATTAGCAGCAAATGGAGATCTCTTAAAGTCCCTAAAGTTGGGAAGACATCCTTTGTGTCATGGAGTACATGCTCAGTGCAATCAGCACGTTCTACACAGGTAATTACTTTTACTACTAATGGTGCCTCCCACTCAGATAAGATGTTCCAACACTACTTAATCACAAAGCTTCATTATTGCTCCACCACCTACTGGGTAAAACAATTCACATGCTCTATTCAGCGACTCTCACAAATGAGAAAAATTTATGAATATGCGAGCAAAACAGCACAGAGACTACAGAGGAGGCGCCACCCTGAATAATTGTCAAAGACCGTAGAAAGTTTGGAACATCTGCAGCTCTTCTCTTCCTTTTCCCAAAATAGTCAAGAAGAAGAAGACGAAAATTTTCAAAACCAAGAGAAAAACATCCCTTATGGTGAACTGAGACCCTGAAAGTGTTCTTGGGTTCTTCTGCTGAAGCTTCTGAAAATTCCTTGAGCCAGAACAAAATGTGTAAAAATAGCTGCGTTCATTGCAGTTTCATGTTTTATTTTTGGTATTATTTTTCATTCTTTTGTGCTAACAACATGTTACAAATTGTTTTACTACTCAATGCATCAAGAACTGACACAGAAAACAAGAACTAGGGAATAAAACCTCCCTCTTTGTAGGGTTTATAGACTCTTCTACATGGGTTCAAACGAAGAGCAGTGGTTTAGCTGAGAGATGTTGTGCAGAGTGTCCTGCACAGGGGATGGATTTTCAGGAGCTCTCACCGTAACAAAGCCAACGCAAATCACTTTGGAAATTACCTCAAAAAGACACAGAGTGTCTTTATTTTCTGTGGCTGTAAAAGACAAGTAGGCTGTGGTGTGCATTAAGAGAAAATTTTGGGCCACTGAAGTCAGAATGCAGCCCTAGAGACCACGTGTAAGACTGGGAGCCCTTGACTTGTGCCTCAGGAAACAGCTTCCAGCAATTCCCATATGTCCCAAGTGCTGCACCTCGGTTGTACACTTGTGTTACACCTGGACAGGCAGGAATTTACAAAGGCTGAAGCTGTGCCTACTATCTGTCCCCATATTTTCCCAAAACTATGACAAAACCAAAAGAACCCAGGTAATTCCCAGTTCCCAGATCACCTAATTGTTGAAGAGGAAGCTGTGGCAAGAAAGGGATTTTCTCACAGCACTCAAGAACAATCTCACTGAGGGATGGGAGTTCTCAGTCATCAATGGAAGTCCAGTCCTTTTGCAGCAAATCAAGGTGCTCTGTTGACTCCTGAGCTTGCTGAAATCTGGAAGCCTGCACTTCCAGGAAGGCCAGTAAAACACACAGCTGCATCTTCACTCCTAAAGATTGTTAAGTAACTGTGAGGAAAAGGCTTATTTTGTGAGGTAGTGAACTGCCCATGGGAAAAGCCATCACATTTACATTGTTTACATTGCTGGGACTCCCTATAAAACAGTGGGAAGACGTCTAACGGGGACAATGGGATTTCACAAGCATTTTGCCTGTTTGTTCCCTTAAAGTAGCATCTTTTCCTTGGGGATGGAAGAATAACTGAAAAACAGGGTAGAATTTGAGTTTATTTTGGTGGAAGATTAACATGTTAAATCAGTGTCACAATTCTGGACTACCTGGCTGGGTGAATCTGAGTGCTTGGATGGCCACCAGAGCTGGAATGCTCCCAGCTCCCATCCCAACTGACCACTACTGCAAACATTTCTTGCAACTCTCTGTGTGGCCCTGGTGCACTAAGAAATGTATAAACATTTTTATTGACTCATCCAGGAAGAACAATCTGGCTCCGAGACCAGCACTGAAGCAGGATTAAGCAGCCTCCTCCAAAAGTCCTGATTTATGCTCACCATCGAAATCTTTTATTTTGGTTATTAGCAGATGGATGGAGTTTTAATTTATTCACTTTATAGCACATCAGAATAACACGAGTTGCAGAGACAGCACCTGTTCAACAGTTCATGGTTAATGAAGGAAGAGGGAAGGAAGTGTGTACACACATGCAAGATGATTCCTAAAAACATGCAATAATCCAGGGCAATATTCCTGTTGGGACAGGAGACTCTCAAATGGCTACTGGAAATCTGGGGGCTGCCTAGCCCCAGGTTCTGTAAGGAGGAATAGAAGTGGTCAGTGTATATGAACATTGAATGCAAAGGTGGGAATATATAGAACTTTTACCTTGAGGAGTTACAAATAAATTAATAAAGGTAGTGTAGATTAAGGGGAGGATTAAACAGAGTTTATTTTCCATAAATATTGGCAGCAGTTAATGGTCAAACGAGTAAAGCAGTAAATTTTAGGGTCTTTCACCTTTCTTCTTTCAAATTAAAAACTAAAAAAGTAGATGTGATTAGCATTTGAGACAACTAAACAACGAGATCCCTTTTTAGTCAAGACATTGCTGTGAATTCACCTTTTGGGAGGCTGCAGCCTCATAGGTCTCGTGTTCAGAGCTGACTGTGAGCTTGTGCCAAGAGATGGTAACTTACTGGTTAGGAAATTAGGGGAATTTTTAAGCATGTGCATGTGAAGAGGAAAATAATTTAAGAAGTCAAATATCCATGTGCCTTTTCTGAAAAAATAAACGTATGCATTTGCTTTTTGCTAATCAAATGGAAAATTGTTTTGTTTTAATGGTTTTGAAACTTCCCCATCCCTCGAGCAAACAGTACCCATTACTTTAAACACCTCAGTGTCTAGTAATTGTTCACAAATGTGTCAGGCTACCAGTAATTTAAGTCCTGTCAGGAATAAATCTCAGACACTCACTTCTTCCAGTCAGTGACTTGAAAAAAACCCGCCCACATGTCAATTAGAGGGAGCTCCGCGCGATGGCTTTGTTCGAGGCTGTGTAAACAGAAAGAGCTTCCTCCTCGCTAACAACTGTTTTCTAAACCCTATATAAATGTTTATGTGAACTATCCTACAACAGCATCTAAGGCAATAAAAAGCAGGCACGTAAAAAACAATCTGTGTTGTGCTCGTTGGCAATAAATGTACAGCCAGTGCAGGCTGTAGATCCAGTTGTGAATTATTTTCTCGCAGAGGTCTGACCTCAAAACATTTAAATGTTAGACTGTAAATCAAAATGATATACTTGTGCTATCTACAGATTATTCCCCAGTTTCTGAGTTCTGCTAAATACGTGGGTCTGAAAACACTTGCACATTAATATGTAAATAAGCACTCAGGTAGAGGTATATTCCAGGGAGATATAGGGGAGAGTCAAACAATCAAAATATATGAGTGGGCATATTTTCTCCCCTATGTTATTGTTCTCTGCAAGCCACTGGGGAGTAGCCACAACCTGATGTATGACTGATGCAGCATAAGGAACAGAAAAAATCACCGGAGAACAGCTACAGGGAGAATTTAAAAACACCAAACGGGGTAAAACCTGGAAAGCTTAAGGTCATGAAGTGACATGTTCACCTGACTGGCACCCTTAGAGTCACTAGCTCTGAAATAAGGCACTCAAAGCCCTCATTCAGCTGTTCTGGAAGAGCCTCAGATGTCAAAGTTTCCACCAATAAATTGTGCTAAGCACCAGGAGTTCTGCTGCCTTTCCCTTCTATTGCAGTTTTGGTCCATATTGTAACAGTATGCACAAGGTGAGTGTTAAATGTCCTTCAGAGTAAAGGTGTCCACACGGCCTCATTCCACAGTGGTGTTTGGAGAGGACTTTACGGATTCAGGGCTGCAACCACCTCTGCCTTTGGCAGGAGCTCCCCACTCTGTGTTGTATCTGCCTCCAGTGCAAGAGACTCGAGTTCAGACCCCTCCATGGCCTGATTCAGAGTGGGGATTTGGGGAATTTTAACTCTCCTCTCACAGCAAAGCCCCCAGATGCTGCACTCCCTCCATGCCAAGGTGAGCATCCTCCAGCCTTTCCCACTGAAACTCTTGCACTTTGTCTCCACATTTGAATATTCGTTAGCAGAGAAACTGGAAGGGGACGCTCCCACATTCTGGAGCAGCAGCCCAGCCAGCAGCCTTAATCTGTCTGTGTATCTGCTCTCACCCCCTCTTTAATATCTCCCTATGCAAAGCAGAACGGTTTGGTGGTTACTCTGCCCTCCTGGGAGGTGGGAGAACTGGCTGCAGATCCAGTTAGGCAGAGGATGGTTCCATGCTGCAGAGCAGAGCAAAGCTGCTGGCAGGATAGGGTGGGTTGGCTCGAGGCAGGGATACCTGGATGGGAACCCCAGCCAGACGTGCTTGAGCAGGCCAAAGGGCTTGGGTCTCTCTCTGCTGGCTGGTTGGGATGGCTGGTTGAGACTCCTGGTATTTTCAGCTTGCTTGGAGACCTCTGCATTCCCAAATATGAACCTGGTTGGGCTACAGACTGATTGAGCCAAAACCTTCCCTGAGACCTTGGAGAGTTTTGCTAAATTACACGTGAAATCCTTCATTCGTACCGCAAAACCCCACTGAGCTCCCTGAGCTGGACTTTGTAAGGCACAGGCTGAGATCCCTCTGAAATTTCCTGGTGACTGTTTTACAGATAAAGGTTAGACAAACAATCTGGGTCTTTCTTCTGGGAATAAATCTGGCACTCCAAGAACAAATAATAAGGAAGAGCTTTAAGAATTGGCACAAGGAAAGGGAAATGGCAATCACTTCTCAAACCAAAGCCTCCTGTACCTAAAAATGCTTGTCCATACCAGCATACCTCTGATAGGACCGAGGCCTGAGCTTCCCAACTTGGAAAATGCTCTTAATTCGAGTGTACACAAGCTTTTTTGGAGGAGGGAATGCAGGATCTGGCCCTAACCTTTTTTTCAGAATGACTCACCCTCCATTGTGCTCCATGTCTTTCTGGTGGATGGTATTATATTGCCGGATGAAAGGAATATGATGTTTGGCAGAGGGAAAAATACAGACAAACAGGGAGAGCAGATGAGGTGCTGCAGTTTAAATTGTGCCTTTCAGTTTTTATGTATCATAACTGTATGCAAGGACGCCCTGGAGCTATGATACGAGAAGAGCACTTTAAGAGGAACCAACATAAAGAAACAAATAGCAATAAATGACATAAATGTAGCACCTACTTATCTTGCAGAGATAGAGGAGATTGGAAAGAGTACAAACACTACTGGGCTCTACAAAGAGTATTTTCAAACCTAAGCATGCACACATTTAGGAGATGTTTTTATGAGACAGATGCAAGACTAGAGTAGAAATATATATTCATATACACTCTGTAAGAACAGGAGAGAATGGGAGTGACACAGGAAAGAAATATTAGGGGAAAAGTTTCATCGAGAATTTTTGCTGGAAATATTCACAAGTATCCAAGCAAGTTGGAAGCTGCCTCCTAATTTTATTCTTCTCTATATTATCTCTAGGCAATCTCCTTCTGTTAATGCTTCTACCACTGGCTCCCAACTGCAATAATTTTGTGTTGTTAGGAGTGGGACCTGTGAGCAAATGAAAAAGCTGGGGAAAGGGGAATTGCTGGAGATCACGGGGTACAAAATAAACCCTCCATTTTGAGTTCGAGCCTTGATTGCACTGGTATATTTAGGATATTTTGGGACTGCTTTCTTCTCTTGGGTTTGAGTTACAGGAGAAGCCTAATGGAGAAGGAAAATATGGAGATGGAACTGTAGCCTCCAGACACCCCATGAAGGAAGAGGAAAGGCTGTGAAAGCATCCCTGCCCTGAGCTGTGCAGAAAGCCACAGAGTGTGTTCCACACTCTGGGAACAATCCTGAACAGCTCAGCACAGGAGACTGGAAAACTTCTCACTTGGCAGGATCAAGCCTTGGGCATTCCCAAGGGAACAAGGCTGGAGCAGAGCTGGGTGCTGCACACTCACATGGAGCTGAACAATGAATCCTCCAGAGATGAGGAAAATGTACTGAGTTTAACTACTTAGCTCCTCAGGAAAAATAACTTAAGAAAGGTTTGGTTTGTTTGGTTTGTTTGGTTTTTTTTCCCCGTGAAATGAATAATTTTTTTCTCAAGGAAAACCAATTTGTCGGGGAGTAAAAATATTCTGTGTGGACAGGCCTGTAACCCCTTTAATTCCCACCCCTTGAGGGGGGAAACCTTTGATAAATGTCTCAGGGTTCCAAAGCAGCCCCTCCCGTGGGGTTTGCCCCATCCCTGAGCTGACAAACACCACAAGCCCATTGCGTGTTCCAGCCTAGGTGAGATTAGATAAGGAATTTCTGCCTCTGAGAGGGGCTCTGCTCGTGTTTGCCATGGTGTGGAAAGAACGGCCTGCACTGAATGACGCCTGATGATGATTAATGTATTATTCTACAGAGCATTAGGGTTTCTTTTCATTTGGACTGCATTGTTAGGAGTAAAATGTGATAAAATGGCTGTAACTGTTTTCCACCCTACTTTCCGCCTCCCCCTAGGATTGTTAAAAATAGCATTGGAAAAATTATTGAAAAGAAGAGAGAAAAAAGGACCCTATTTTCTGCTAATGAAAGTGGGTCTAGCTCCCCTGAATTTAATGAAGCTTCATTCATTCATAGCTGAAAACAAATTTTAATAAATATTTATTTTACTTCTTTTTTTTTTTTTTTCTTCTTCTTCTTCTTTTTTTTTTTTTGGTGGTTGAAGTTTGCTTTTCCTTCCTCCCTTGCTTTTAGGAGTTGAAAATATGGCAAATATGAAGACTTCAAATTTGATGTAAGCCAAAACTGGAATCTCAGCCTGGATATTTTAAAACACTGAAGCAATCTTAATAAATAACTTTCAGAAATGCAATACTTGGGAAAACATGTTTTGGCCAGGGCATCTGATAATCAGCTTTATGAGTGAGGGAACAATGTAACCAAGATTTTAAAAATTCTGTTTCTGAAAACAGGAGCAATCATCTTTTGTCATGCAGAAAGAAAAATCAAGTTTTAGATTTTTCTTATTTTCCATGCATAATAGAGACTAATATATTTCCCTCTTCCTTTAAAACACCCAGGTCCTTATCTACAAATGGGCAAGAAGGCTCTGTATTCACCAATAAAATTTCCAGAAATTCCAAGTTTATTCTAACTTTCCTTTTGCGCATCTGTCTTTCCTCTCCTAAAGTTGTTATTACAGTTTTTATCATCAAACACGGTCCATGTTGCCAGCTCCTCTCCTTAAGTGCTCTAAAGTTTAGAGAACAAAGAAGACCACGGTTAATCCTATCCGAAATTTTATCTGAAATCACTCAGATAAGCCAGAATTCGTTTGAGCTTTGCTTGGAGCAAGTGACAGAGTTTCAGATACAGTCATTTGCTGTGTTTCCATTTAAACAACTGATGCTTCCCACTTCTAATATGCAGGAACACAAAATCCATGTCAGTTGTTTGAGGATTGGGAAGTTATGGGATTGCTGGAGTTTGATTTTTAGGCCAGGGCTTTGAATGAACAGCAACCACAATTCCACATCCATGTCAGGCTGCTGGATGTGTTGATAGGTAAGTCTACATTTTTGCAGAGAAAATAAGTTTTCTTTGCACCTGCAGCTCTGGACACAATTCCAGAACAGAGCTCCACGAGCATTCGATGGATGGAAGCTGTTCAAACACCCGAGCTCTGTATTTACAGAAGAAGTTACAGCTTGTTTTTTCATCTGCTTTTCCCCTGTTCCCTACACAAGGAATACATTGGGAATAGATCTCCACAAAGCCACTCCAGCAGCAGGAATGAAGCCCTGGAAGGTGCTGTCGGTGTTCAGGTGCACTGCTGATGTTACAGATACTGCTGGAGAAGCCGAGCTCCTGCCTCCACCAGGCCGAGCAGGAGCCAGGAATAGCAGCCAGGATTTCCTGCCTTTCAGCCCAGCACATCAGGCTCTGCTGCCCCTCGTGCTGTTCCCAAATCTGCCTCCAGATGCTTTGGGAAGGAAACAGATGGAATTGTGCAGGCTCTGGGGGATGATGCCTCACCAAGCTTGGCCTCTGCACATCCTGGAGCAGGGGTAACTGCCCAGAGGGACCTGACAAAGGGCTGGAAGAGGAATTCCCAGTGGTTAGGCCAGGATTGGGAACTTCTCTGCTCCTCACACCTACACAGCAAAACTGTCAATAACACGGATGGGGTTTGTACCAAAGCTGGGAAAATGCTTAATTGTCCCCTTCAAACCTCAAGTGCCCCTTTGGAGTAAAATGTTGCAAAGCACAAGGAGCTAAGAAGTGCGATAGAGGTGTCTCTTCCAGGTCATTTAGGAGCACAGATTCCAGCATTTTGGCATTCACTTCTCACTCGTTTATAATTCCCACCCAGTTTATTTTCTATCATTAAAAAAAAAAAATTAAAAAATCAATCAGTTAAAGTAGAAAGCAACTGCAATGAGAGTGACTAAAGCTAAACTACAGCAGAGAGAACTCTTCACTTCAGCTGGGTTTAAACTCCAGCTCAGCCATACTTGGCTCTTGTCAATTCATGTCAGATTCTTAATGTTATTTGATTTAGGACAGCCCTGCTGCTGTCCACAGGCCTTGCCAGAGAAAAGAACACAAAATAAGTTCCAGGAAGGGGTTTGAGGGGAGTTGTGAGACCTGATTACTCAAAGATTCATTTTTTGACAATGAACAGGCTTAGGGATAAAATAACATTGGAGGACAAGAAATGTCACTACAGACCTGAACCTGCAAATACTTATGGATGTGTTTTAACTTTACTACTGTGGGTCCTGCTGAAATTAATGAGGCTGCTCCAAGGGGTAAGGAAAAGCATATGCACAGGAATTTCCAGCATCAGAGATGATGTGCTTAAGACGTGAAGAGTTCCAGGGCCTCAATTTGGGAGTACTCATATGCTTGTAGTTAAACATGCAGGAACATTTGTAGCATTAGGGCCCAAAATCTTTGCATTGTAAATAACATGAGGTAGAAACCTGAAGCCAACTGTATTTGGAATAAAACAAGCAAGGAAAAGGAAAAGAATCCCATGATCTCACACCAACTGGGGCAGCAGCTACAGTGCTCTGCTCAGGCTGGGAGTTACTACAGAATGGAGCTGCTCCCTCCACCAAAACAGTGAATAAAGGTAAAATTAAGTCTATAGTTAATTGCTTCCCAGAACTGCAATGTGCAACACTATTTTGGGGGTTTTTTTGGAGTGCATTTGTTCCATTTTGAAGTGTCAGCTCAGTCTGACAAGATACAAGAGTCTGGAAAGATGAAAAGTCTTGGGTCCAGGGCAATGTGGTCATTGCTGTTTGCTTCAGCAGAGGCAGACATCGAGCTGGTTTCACAGGGATCATTTCCAAATGTCAAGGAGACTGGAAAAACTTGAAATATTAGAATATGAGAATGTAAGTTGGGAGATAGGGACTATGTTAAATCATTTGATTCTTTCCATATTTTTGTTTCTCATTTAATATTGTAATCAATCTCAAAATAATGGAGTTTTATCCTTTACATAGTCATTTTTTTATTTTTAATACCATTCCAAACATCACAGAGAAGAAAGAATTCTGGTATCTGAACAGAAAGCTACAGAGAGCAAATGGGCTAAATAACACTAAAATATTAGTTAACAGGAGCTTTGTTGTGCAGCACAACCCAACAAACAGCAAACAGAAACATGTCCCTCACAAAAGCAATTTAAGCTTTCCTCAAAAATAAGATCCTTTGATTTTTTAGAGGCTTTGATAGGGTACAAGATGCTCAGATGTTTCAGAGAGGAGGAACACAAAAAGCCCTAGACAGATAATTTAACTCCAGAGCAGCCACAGTTACCCTGCTCTGTTACAAAGGAAGACAAATTTTGTGGAAATAAGTATTTCATCTCCAGGAGCCACACGGATCTAAGAGCCTTTTCCTCGTGTGTTTACATTGCTTAAGTTCTTCATTTCCTCTGCCCGCAGCAGTGAATTGCACTGGAATTGAATGCGCAGTAAAACTCCCATGTAGGAAAGGTTTATGCATTATGTTAAAAAGCTCTGCCTTGATAAATGGTGCCATTAGCATCTGGAATTCACTGCATCCGAAGGGTCAGGCCATTCCGAAAACACTCCTTAAAAGTGTAACAAATTTGCTCAAATGCTAATGAGATGAACCACCACGATGATCTCGTGAATGGAGCCAAATAAGTTTAAAAGTTGAAAGTGTTTGTGTGTCACTGGTAGCCACACTTAGTGCTCTAAGTATATATCACTTTTCCTGGGAAAAAATTGTATGTGCTCCCAGCTCAGGGCTCCCCTCCCAACAATACGTACCAAGCAGTCATTAGGAAAGATTTCCTTCTCCTACTCTAAATTTCATGTCCATGGGATTGAATATCAGAGTTTTCAAAATATCTGCTATTTTAATCAACATTTTTTCATCTGTAGTGTCATCCAACATTCTTATTCCTAATAATCAGGTGGTAAATGTCCCCTGCACTGAAAAGGACCTTTTTGCCTGTGGGTAATAACAGACTTTTCACCTTTTCGGTACAAAGGAAGCAGGGATGGAAAAGCAAGCAGTGAAATTTAGCCCTGTCTGTTCATGTGTGGAAAGAGGAGAGAGGGAAATGACCTCTCTGGGCAATACTTTGTTGGAAGTTGTAGTTTCCTAACAACCTTCCAGACAAAGGCACAGCAGCCAGCAGTGGATAACTTGGTAGCAAACCACTTTTAAGGCAGCAAGAAAACCTCACCTGAAATGTGTGTGTAGCTTTTTTGAAAAAGTCAACAGAAAATGTTTTTGTTAGAGCACAGGAGAAGCCAGAAATGTGCAACCAGAAAATCTAAAGTGAGTCTATGGTCTGGTTCTATTCTTTAGTCAAGCCCAAGCAGCTGGAGCCAAATTCTATATTGCATGACAAAGATGTTTAATGAAATGATATACAGAGTGACAGGAGACCACCAGGAAAATAATGAAAATAATGGCAGATTATTTTCATTGGCTTCTACTCTCCCTTGGCTCATCCTATTCCCAGACCGAGCTGCAGTAAGGAATTGGGCAGGAGTCTGACTCCACTTCCTTGGCTTTCCACGGTCAGTGGTCAGCCACAGACTCTCCACCCAGGAGCTCCGAGCTGTGGGACACTCGGAGTGTTCCGAGATCTCCCCTTCTTTGGGTTCTTCTAGACACACTCACTCAGCAACACTGAATTATTCCAGAAATAAATCTGCCCTCCCACTCCATTCAAACATCGAGGAGAGCTTTAATCACATTCTACAGGTGCTGGGCCACAAGGAATTTTTCCTGCACAGAACTTGCTGACCAAAAATGACATTCAAGGCCATAATTATTCACAGATGAGGGGTGAGATTTGCAAATGTTTTTATGAGGGGAAAAACAACTGAAAGGCCCTCGAGTTCTATCAAGTCAAATTTTTTTCTATTTTTCCGATGAAACTTTTCCTCTGCAAGTGACAAAGCATTTTGAAATTCAATAAATTAATTAAAACTTTTAAAAGTTCAGTAAGCTTGGAAATGAACTGGTTATTTTATTTTCTGGGTTGCACATCAAATTTAAAAAAAAAAACAACAAACCATGAATCCCTCAAACCTTCCTGGCATCACTATATGCTACAAGGAAAAGCCTTTTATTCTTTTTCAGGAATAAATTTACTTTACAGAGCAGCACAATGATAGAGTGCAGAGCTCCAAACATAAATGGAATACTCCGGGCAGAGCTTCCACCACTCGGAGTAAATTCAAGAAAAATATTGACCGCCCCTGTGTGTTTTCTTTGCTCTGCAGTCTGTAATATTTCTAGGAGGATGCACAACAAAGCACTTGCCTCCTCCTGCACTGTTGTCAGAAGAATTTGCTGAATGCATCTGAGGATTGACATGGCCTGTGAATCTCCCTGCCTTGTTTGCAGAGATGCAAACTTGCAGTGCCCCAGCCTCTCGTGTCCTCTGCTTATTCTCTGCAGTGCCTCTGTCACCCGTGGCATTTCACATTTGCTGTTTTCTTAGGTATATTTAAAATAACATGCCAAATGAGATAAACACGCTGCTCAATGAATGCCCTGGAAGTTTGGGATATTTAACAGTTTTAACCCCACTAACCAGTTTAATGTTTAATTATATAAAGCTGTGTGTGGTCCCCAACTGCTTTGAACCTTCAACACCAGTCAAACCAAGTTAAATGCAGCAAAGCAGAAAATACAGTTGTGAACAGGCAATCTGCTGGTTAAATTGTTTAAGATGTCTTGCAATTTGTTAACCTTGAACACTTTTATTTGGAGCAACATTTTCATCCTGGCCTTATCTGGGCCTTCCCAGCTTTTGCAGCCCTGCAGGTTCAGTTCTGGATCGGAATTCAGAGCACGTATTAAATACTAAAATGCCTGTTTTCTTGCCCCAAAATTAAATTTTTAAGACAAATAAACAGCTTAAATTCCACCCTCAATTAATTCTACTCACATTCTCCTGCAAATTACAGGCATAAAGATGCTGGCCAGGTTTTGAAATCTGGCCTTTCATTTCCCAGCCAGATGTGAATATTTGAGAGATAACTTCTTTAAGATTTCTGTTCTTGTCATGTCCTGTCCTGCCTCTTCAAGCAAGCCAACAAGTTCCATTAGTAAAAAGATATTGCCTATAGTGGCCAGCTCTATTTTCAGACCATGCAGCCATGGCTTTCAGCTCTGCAGCCTCAAGTTCTCTGCCTTCTGATGGAGGACAACAAAAGAGTTGGCTTAATCTGCACATTAGAGAGCAAACTGATGGCCTTTGGACCACATGAGAAGATGGACGCTAACAGAAAATGGCTCAAGAATAAATGATTTGCCTTGTCCTCTTTTCAGAACTCAGATATAAAAAGGCATTGAGGCAGAGCAATGCTGGGAAAAATTAATATTTTCCCAGACTTAACCATTTCCCTTTTCAAAAAGATTTATAACACACATGAATCTCAGATGTCACATCTTATTGTGCATAATTATACTGATGTCTAGACTAAACATTATATATATACCCACACATACATATAATTATATATCCTTATGACTATGTATTACTGTTTTTCTATAATACCTATTCCATGGCGGGGTTTATATCTTAATGATTCATAAAACCTATATTCCATGGGAAATGATTTTATCCAACGTGCAAGTCAGCACTAGACCTGACACCAAAGTCTTAATGAGGTCTTAACTCACCTATGGAATAATCAGCAATGGGATAAACATCATATCCTGCATTCTCTAATCATTTAATACATCTTTCTTATCTATGTGAAGATACAAACGAAAGGTAAGTACCTAAGTTTATTTGCCTGGTCATCCCACCCATTAAGATGAAGGAATACATTCTGTAATCACCAGAGAAGTTAATTACAGACGTTAATAGTTCTACCTATTGCAGAAAGTTTCATAAGCAGGGTAAGGCATTTTTAGAGTGCATTGTTGGGGAAAGATAAAACAAAACTCAGGCACTGCTACTGCTGTTGCTGGGTTTGTAATGAGGAGGTTTGCTCACCTTGGCAACCTCACACATGGGGTTCTTCTCTCCAGATCTCATTAGCGTGAGGAGCACATTACCAGACAAGCTGGATGGATTCTTGACCTACTTAATTTCAATTGTGAAAACTTGTTCAGTTTTTCTGTCTGATTTTTCCAGGCGTACTTGCAAGTGACCTTACAATGTACTATATATTGCAGGCAAATATTTGTATGCAGGAGCAGTGAAGTTGAGGTGTAGTCTTGGAGTCTACTGGGAATAGAGACAACATCACACAAAAGATGAAATAGCAGGGCCTGCAACACTTAGACATCTGTACTTGAAGTTTTTGTTTGAGAAAAAATTTCCATAGTAATGTGCAAATGGATTCCTCACATGTTTTGACAGCACATCCACATTTATCCAGCCCTGCTTCCCCCGACAGATTAGCCAGGCCAATAGCTGCACAGTATCCACTGCCTTCTCCAAGGTGGAAGGTTCCTTTACGGCTTTTTATTTCTGGATTCTTGCTCTTTATACTTAGCAGAATCCCAGGAAGGCAGCTGAATTCCTACCAGAATAGCCTGAGGATGATTTACGAGTGGATTTCATGGGTCCCTTAGCCTGGGGAAGGCAGCTGTGGTTTGGGGACCTCCTGCACAATGCCAGGGCTGGCATCTGGGGGACAGAGCACAAGCAGAAAAGGCATGCCTGGGAAGAGGGGAGGGAAGGAGGAAAGGTCTTCTTTGGTGGAGTATGGAGGATCTCCTCAAGGAAACCCACAGCAAATGCAGTGGATCATGAAGAAATATAATGCAGCGTGACAGGCAGTATATTTAACCAAAAAAACGTGTGAGTGAATGGGGTGTGAGGAGAAGTGACAGACTAACAGGCTCTGGCTGCAGCCGGGCTCTCCGGGGCTGAGCAGGGAGCTGTCCCCCAACAGCTCTGCCTGTGGCCTCAGCAGGGACCTCCAGCCCCTCTCCTGCAGGGCTCCCCTCCAGCTGCATTTGGGAGAGCTGAGGGCTAAGCCACGACAGCACTGACAGCCTGCTTCACTTGTTAAATAATAATCAGCTCTCCAAATCAGCTCAGAAATTATAAAATAAAGTTATAAAAATAGCATGCAGACCATATGTTAGTTTTCATTTCAAAGTTTATCCTTGCTCTAAAGAAGGTTAAATCATATTCATTTCTCTGAAAACAGTCAAGATATAGGAATTTAAAATACCATGAAAGTGTTATCTATAGAGTGCACTCTGGAGTACCAAGAAAGAAATCACATATGCATGGGATTACAGAATACATTTCAAGTCAACGGAGAAGCACATCATACAGTAACTAAGAAACAAACATGTTTTTCTGACTCAGAAAATTGAGTTTAATTTAGTCTTCAGAAATCTGGATCTGTCTGGCCTGGTAGCAGTCATGGATAGATACGACACAAGGAAGCCTCTCCAAGTGTCTGGTCCCTGGGATCCAAACCCGGCTGGGGGCTGTGGGATGTGTGAGGAGAGACTCTGCAGCATCTCACACACTGAGAGTGAGAGAGAGAGGGGGGAAAAAGGACAAAGTTTTGCACCTTGGAAACTGTCCGAAAGCCTGTGAATTCCTGCTCAGTGTGAAGCAGCTCAGAGCTGTGAGAGCAGACAATGCCTCTCCTCTGGCATGGCAAGGTAGACACAGCAGGTAGAGATCCACAGAGGAACAATAGGATGTGGATAAGAACTTTTCTATGATTTAAAACGTTAAAGCCAATGAAGTACAAAAGACTGGTGTTAAGGCTTCAAACACTCCCTCAACACATAACCAACTGTCACATATTTGCCACAGAGACATTTGTGATCCCAGCTGGAATGGGGCCACAGGACAAATTCTTAATCAAACTGGTGACCAAGTCATATCATGTGGTCTAACTAGATATCCCTGGGAAGATCAGGGGCTCAAACAATGACACCATTTCCCTTCTTACCACCACAACCTCACTAAAAGGAACTAAAAATGCCAGCTTCTTTTCCCCCTTACTTATCTGTGACTATTTTGTGTGTAGAAGGTATCAGTGCCACCATACCAAAACACACTTGGGTCAAATGCACCCCAAGGAGACCCTGACCTGCTCTGTGGCCTCAGGGTCATTTCATTATCTTTGTACTGTAGGAGATACTTAGAGATCCAATAAGAAGCAGTTCAGACAAAACGTAGAAAGAATGGGAGATGATACACCGATGTCATCTGATTTTCTTGGGGCAAGACAGTTTCCTGAATGCATCACTCTTCAGTTGGCCACTGTGAGACTCTTTTGAAGGCTTCAAGCACAGAGCTCCTTGTCCATGCAGTTCCCATGCTTGCCACATACTTTACCATCATGTTTCTTGCACGTGCAGCCAGCCCTGACAGATACAATCTCCAGACCTACAATGGCTGCATATATTGTGCGTATTTTGGAAGGTATGGCAGGAATCTGAAGGCACTGCAGCATCTGTTAGTTTCATATGCAAAAAGGAAACTTAAGAATTACCATATGGGGGTTTGAAGGACTTGAGCTCAACTTTTGTCCTGCAGTGCCTGAGTACAGCTCTGCATAACACCTTAAGCTTACCTAAATCAGAAAGGTTTTTAAATTGTTTTCCTTTTTGGTTTAAAAAAGAAAAATATACTCGTATGATGATGCAAACAGAAAAATGATGTTTGTTTTATCACAGGTTTGAGTCCATATACTGTAACTGTATGGGATGTTTCAGGTTAGTCAGGTAGGAAAACTCTGCTATAAACCCAAATCTTTAGGTTGTATTCTGGGCAGATTTAGGTCACCAAAGACTCCTGCCTACATTTCTGAGTAGTAGAAGTGAATTAGTGGATAAAAACCCAGTAATCCTTGAATCCTTTATTTCTGAGCACTCAACAGAAGATTACTGAACAGGATCTGTCGATCCCAAATTCCTGGATAACCACCGACTTCTGCTTTTGAACACCTGCAACTGAGAACTGCAAAATAGGATGTGTGGATAGGATATGTGTTCATAAAATATTTGCACGATGGTTCCCTTCAAATCATAAGTGTATGGAATAGAAATGCCAAAGCAGCCTAGCAAGGAATGTGACAATATAGCAACAGGAGCTGCTAAGAGCAGATATTTGGCCAACTATCATGGGATAAATGTGCAAAAGACATGGAATTTGCAGTTGCCTATGCAAAACATGCACATCCCAAATGTGCCTGGGGAAGATGGATAACTGTCCCCAGGTATTCCTGCTCAGCCCTTTACTCAAGGAATTCCCCTGGTCTCAGGGTGCACAACCGAGGTATCTGCACATAAATCAGCTGTGGAACTGGGATGGGGCTGTGTGTGAAATCAGGACCATTCTTCAGTGGAGCCAATTCTCCTTCTTTTATCGCTGGTCTCAGGATAGTTAGTACTTGTCTTTAAAGCTTGTTTCCTCCAGTCCTGTAGCTTTGTGAGCCTCTCATATTTCATTTAAAACAAAAACAACCAAAAGAAAACATGCAGCTTTTATGGTCACAGGGAAAAGACTGAAATCAAGAACATACCAGCTCTAAAAGTAGAAAGCAAACTGTAAGAATCCGATATGTGTTATTAAAAAAAATATTAAGTCCCTAAGCCACTCATGATTTTTAAGACTGTACTTAAGATTTCTCAGCATATGGCACTGAGAAAGCTGCTATTTTCAAATGCATAATGTTTTATGAACATGTAAGCAGACAAAGCACTGTAGATACATCAAAACACAGGCGAGGAAGGGACCTTCTGCTACAGTAAATTTCTTTCCCCTTTCATCACATGTCCAGCCCCGTAGTAGACTTCGGACACACTGCTGTACCTCCTTCTCTTCTCAGCTGTGTCCTTCTCCTCTCTGCTTTCCCTGCCTCCCTGTGCATGCACTCCACAATCCAGGCACCTCTGAGCATTACAGAGCAAACTTCAGCCCCTCGACCCACCACCACTGGGAAATCCCAGAGCATTCTTGGCCCCTTGGGCCCCTGGAAGCCCAGGAACGCCAGGAAAAACACACCAAGGTGATCATGCACACATGCAGGTTTTTCTGCAATGCATAGAAAACAAACAGCTATTTTCTGGAAGGAACTGTCATAACTAATATAAATATATTAACATTGAAAGCTCTTCCCCACCTCCCTGTCTCATTTAGGTTTTCTTTTTGTTTAAGTGTGGGGTGAGTCATAGTGTTGATCAGATTACCCGGTAAGCAGGTCTCAAACTTCCCACAAACTAATACATAGAAAACTTTAAATTAAAATGGAGGAAAAAACACAAAAGCCTCTTGAGATTGGGCCAATTAAAGTCTAGGGGATTTTTGTGCTAGAATGTCATTTCCTTCTCTTATCATAAATAAGGTGTTAAAGCACTGCTAAACACATCACTTAATGCATGCAGGGATGAAGCACTGAGAGCAGCCCCCTCGTTTTTCTTTATTTTTTAATGCTATTGTACCACTGCTCCTGAAGGCTCCAGGACCAGCCACGACAATGACAGAAGTTCCCTAACTGATAACACAGACAGCTGCTGATTCCATAAGAACGAGGAGGAGAACTCAGGGCCCAGTTTGCTACCAGCTGGCACCGTGCCCATCAGTGCAGTGTCAGATTCAAGAGGCAAAGAAAGGATGCTGAGCTGGCCCCACAAAGACGTGCTGACGCAGTTCAGCCCCAGCTCTGCAGTCAGCCACGGTGCTGCTCCTCCAGACAAATCTAGTGCAGCCTATTTTAGCTGTTTCTTCTCATTAAATGCCCAAATCGAAAAAAGCCAGTGGAAATAGCACACTGGCAAACTTCAGGAAAACAGGCTGACTGCAGGAACATCAGTTGTGGATACACAGAGAGCAATTTGTTACTACCAGGAAAAGGTGAACCTAGGTTAATATTACATATTTATGTACACCAAGAAGAAGGCGGTTTGAAAAAGGGAATTAAATGTTCTGAAATGTTGATAGGGAAAAGTCCAATCTCTAGGTTTCATTACGATTGTTTGGTATTCATATAAATGCTCAGACTCTGTGTCATTCCTTATCAAATGACTTTCTCATTGTAAATCATCTAAATTGTTACAAATTCAAGTTAAGAATCAAAAGTGTTCCTTAAAAATCCACTCCTTTGATGTAATGTGAATTACTACTCAGAGCAAAAAAAAAAAAAAAAGAGAAGCAGACCTAGATCTGTTTGCTGCCTAATTTAGTGCCAGTAATAGTTCAGCTCTAATCCCTGGAAATAGAATACAAAAGTATGTACACACACACATAGGCAGTGTATCTATAGATGTATTTGCGACTCCTCTTGCATCCAATCTGGTGATTCAGTACATCCTGCTAATAAACACAGCTCCATGACCATGACTCATCTCAGCTGGATCTTGTGTGTGTCAGGCAGCGAGTGAAGGAGGGAGGTGAAGGGGCTCAGTGATGGGAATGTGCTGCTGTGGACAGGGCACGGGGCAGGAGCAGGGATGTCATCAGCTCTACAGCCAGGAAAATGGCTTTTTCCTGTGCTCGTGGCTCCTGCATTAAACAAATACACACAAACACACGTGTGTGTACATGCATCCCATTGACAAGGCCGGTATTCTTTGCACAAGAGAGTTCCCTCACAAAGCCTCACGTGTTCTGCCTCCCAGGGAAGGACTGGAACAGGAATGGGTGTCCAAACTTTGCTCCTTCTCATCACAACAAGACACATTCAACCAAAAGCAGAAGTGCAGAGTGGGTGTCTCTGGCAGAGACAGAGGCAGGGCTCCTTCCTTGGCCCTGCACACTGCCACCTGAATTCTGAAGTGCACACCAAAATCTGTACATGACCCAAAGTCCCAAGACATACATCAGGTAATTCAGATTGAGAGAATAACTTCTAGAAGGCTTCCAGGCAGAAAAAGACAACAAACTGTCGTCGCATTTAAGAAAATCTTTGTATTTAATAGAATCTTGTGCAATCAAGGAGAGTGGCACTGGAATCTTCCCTGACCACAGCTGTTTTACCAAAGCATGACAGAACATGGCAGCAGTTATTTCTGTGCCTTTTCAATGCCAAGCCACTGTGAAAGCTGAAGCTTTTAGTTTCCACTTTGGAGCAATGTTAATGCCCAAAAGTGCAAGCATCAAGTTAGACTGAAATTTCTATGCCTAAAATATGTTAAAAATGGATAAGGACCAAATACATTGGCTGGGGAAACCTGTTAAATCTTGTGTTCGAGTTTGCAGTGCACTTACTGCTGCTTGGTTATCTGAGACACTTCAAATCTCATGACTGGTAATGACTTTACCATAAAAATTGCAGTCCTAAACCCAGCCCAGTCCAGGGCATTTTAGCATCTCCCACTGCCATGGCAGAGCCCTTCTTTTCAGGAAAGACATAATTAGAAAATCCTGGCATTCTCTCATTCAGTTAACATTTGTTCTAAATGTACTTTAACAATAAGGCCCATTTTCCTCTAGAACAAGACCCAGGCTTGAGGAATGTTCCTCCTCCTACCCTGACCACGAAAGCATTTGAAAGCTCACAAGTAAATTGCTGGACATGAGACCCCTGATTGCTGTGCCTACTCGACTCATGATTGATGGCTCTAATGAAATTTCTAAGTTTTCCTTTCTATTTCTGGCATTAGTCAAGGCTTCATGTCCAAAGATTATTCCACCAGACATGTTCTGCGGATGTGATGGGATTAGCCAAATTTCAAAGCTTATTTTTGACCTCCAGCAGAAAATTGAGCACATACGCTATTGAAGCCAACTGGGACTATAGAACATCAAGTTGATTCATCAAATTAGCTCAAACTGCATGACTGGCTATGGAAGTTGTCAGCTATAAACCTGTCAAAAAGCCATCAGCTTTAATGTTAAATAGAGACACAAAGTAATGTTGTTCAGAATTTGACATTTGTTGGACTTACGCCTGCTAAAGGATGCTATCTGCTTTGTTTCCTCCCAGAAAAAATGTGTAGTCTGAAATACAGCCTTGAGAGATTGCTGGAGACAAAAGGTAGAAACCCTGGTTGGTAGAAATCCCAGCTTTAACAAAGCAGATATGTCTGTGCTGCCTCTATCCAGTAATGTCAACTAACACCAAAATATCTGCCGTACACAAAGACTCTGAAATCTTTCCAGCAGCTACAAAATACAAATTTTTCCATATTTTATTCTGGTTTTTATTAAAAAATATGAAACAAACAGCACAAAACAAATGCATAATTTTGTTTTTTATTTTCCAAACAAAAGATCAATGAGTTTGGTATAGAATGTGTTGGAATAGTTCTGAGTGAATTCTAAATGCCTGCAGATAGCACACCCACGATGAGAGACTGGAGCCCTGACTGCACCACCAGGCTGTTCCCTGATTATCACACACCAGAGCATGGGGTAACCACATGGAAGCACAGCTCACACAGAAACTGGGAGGTCAAAACAATGTGAAAGGTCTTGCAACCCCATCCCTCCTCGAAATCCACAGCGTGCTGAGCTCACGTGCTCCCAGCCCGCACTCAATCTGTTCCCCCGTGCCTGGGAGGATTACAGAGGTAGGCTGGGACATCACAGCTTTAACTCCACGTTTGTTCAGCTGGCAGCAGCAAAGCCCAGACTTTGAACATGAAAATGTTCGTTGCTTCCCAGTTTCTTGTTGTTTTTTCTTTAAATGGTGCTTGTAGTCCTCTTACAATTTACGGATGATCAGTTAGACAGCACAATACAGTCTCTAATGTATGAATGTATATTTTTATGAGCCCTCAGCCCACTGAATATTGACTGAAGGACTGGAAATGAGGAGCTCCTGCACATTCATTGTGATCTCAGATGTCAGCCAGAGTGGGAGCTCTACAGGGTTTAACCTAAAGATTATCAAGTCTTTAGCACAAAGATTTTTTTCTTTGCTCTCTCCAAAAAACTTACTGTACTTTGGGCAGAATAAAATAGGAATGAAAAAAGGGTGGTGAGGGACTTATCAGAGGGGAACTGCAGAGAAAAAATGTCAGGCCAAAAGCTCAGTGTAAAGGAGGGAACAAGAGGAAATGCAGCTTCAGATGACCAGATACCAAGTGCCTCTGCTCTTATCTTGTGAGTCTTCTTGCATGAAGGACAAGCAGTGGCTGTACTATCCCAGAAGACATCAGAAAACAGTTTCTGCTTTGTAGAACCATGTCCTATTTTACCTTCACTGCAAAACTTATTATAAATTATATTAGGGATTTTTTTCATTTCAGAACCCAGAGAAATATATCAATTATTAGAGAAGGTCCTGGTCCCCAGTCAAGTCGAAGGCCTGGTGTCTCTGGGATTTCCAACTCAAGATGAACCATTGTGTGACAATAGCAGTGCTTCCTGTGCGTGTTCAAGGTGATGTTTGCCCCTAAATCTTCCAGCAGGCCAGGGCAGCCCCAGGGCTGGCCCTGGAAATCAGCATCTCCTGCAGCAGGTGGGATCCCAGGAGCTGCATCCCGAGTCCTTCCCCCAGGTATTGCAGAGAGCCTCAAATCCCCAGGCTCTCACTCAGACACACTGTTGAATACAGAACTGGGAAGCCAGAGAGTGACTTTCCCCACTTCTGCAGCTTCAATATATCTTTAAACTAAATCTGCTTTCTTGCATGCCAATTTTTAGCCTGGAGCCAGGTATTAGAGCTGAGTGATAAATCCCTGAAAGGGTGATCACAATAGAAACTCTGACAGACACTTAACACTACTGGTACCAACTCAGGGAGCTCAGGATATATTTTTCCCCTGATTAGGTGTTGGCTGTACATTTGTACAGACTCCATAAGCACGAGATGTATGTAGGACACACTGCAAAATTGCAAATCTGTGACTTATTTGTGACCTTTGGGAAAGCAACTTTTTCTCTGTACTTTTTTTAAAAGGTATCATAACCACTAAATACAGCTCTCACAATTGATAATTGTTTTTAAATTGAGCAAAAACTGGCATTTGAACAGTGACAACTTGATAACCAGAACATTCCCCCTCCCAAACCTCAGCCTAAGCTATAATACAGCAAGTGGGACTTGAACTATGATGGGTTTCAGTATTAGCGTTCATAAGATTTGTCACTGTCACATCTTGCTAACACTCAGAGCATCTCATTTTCTAAATATAATATATCACTGTTTAGTGGCTAAAAATGCAAATTACGAAAAATCTAATCATGTTCAAGAAACTGAAAAAAACCTCTGTGATCCCTGAATCCCTCAGAGCACACATGACTTGATGTAGGGCTTTCCCAACTAAGCATAACAACAGCACACAGCAAACCTGTGGGACAGCAGCATCAATCGCCAGAGCACACATTCCCTGCTCTGCACAAATCCCACAGATTTCCAAAAGCATCTCTGACTTGGATTCAAGCTATAAAACATGTGAACTTATCCAAAAGAGTAAGAAAAACACCTTCTTAGATCTGATTTCTGGTGCTCAAGGTTTAGCTTCTATTTTTCTTGTCTCTTTTTTTCCCCCCACTAATAAGACTTCTGGTATCAAAGGAACAAAAGAAAATATTCAGAATTTAAAACTATCTTGTTAAACTTCAAGCTGAAATATCCTGTAAAAGCACCATGTAGGAACCCTTACATCTATAAAAGGCAGATTCTTTGCTAAGGGCATTCTGGGAGTGCCTCCCCTCTTTAAATCTAAGCTACAGAGGGTTCATTTGTTTAGTACCCAGCTGAGCAAATCCAATGGTTAATTGATACCAAAAGAAGTTTTCCATGTCCTCTGATCTGCTCCACACATGTTCCTGTCCCTTCCTTCACTCGGTGTTCACCTGATAAAGTGGTAAACCAGACCAGGGAGTTAAACTGAATTTCTCTTTTGTACTAAGTCCAGACTGTCTGGTTGCTGTGACTGTGACTGTGGGTGTCATGGCCAAGGAGGAAGAGGAGAGGACACAAGCCCAGGATGGCAGGCCCTGGAGTGCTCCCATTGGCAGCAGGTTTGCTGTAACCAGGTGTATCATCACCCCATTGCCCTAAACACCTCCCCCCAGGTACAGGGAGAAAATAAACCCCGGGTTTCTTTTTCCAGGAGAGTGCCAGTTACACCTTGCCACAAGAGGTGAGAGAGGCTGACGTGTAAGTGGGTTAGAACATCCTGAGTGTGGGCCAGCAGCAGGGCCTGCTCCAGGGCTCAGTGCTGTGTGAACAACTGGAAGGAGCTGTTCTGATAAGAATTTGGAAATGCCTGGGAAAAATCTATTGCAGAAACACCAAATTCTTACTAATGAGGCAAGTGGGAAATAGTCTAATTAAGTTAAGACCCCTTGTCTGCTGTTCTATTCAGGGCTGTGAGTGCACTGTGGAGCAAGGAAGGTTTACCTTAATGTGAAAAGAAACAAACCCTCCAATCCATATACAGGATCTTGATTAACTTGGAACAACCGAGTCTATTAATTACTGTATCAATGAATTCCAACCTAAACCCACTTTAAACCATTGGAATCATTGGTGGATAATTGGTTTGCTATTAAAACATCTCAAGTCCACCGCAAATCTTACCTGTTCTAAGGAAACTGCTTAGTAGATGTGTTAATGGAAGTTATTGCTATTATAAATTATCTCTAGACATTGACAAAAGAAGTAATACAAGGTATATTTTTTAAAAGCTCTGGCCAATGCATGGCTGAATGATTGAGTTGGAAAATGAACCATTCCTTGGGGTTAGCAAATGATTTTTCATCAGCTAGCAGGCTATTAAGCACACCTAGATAATAAACGGATGATTTTAGCAGTAATTCTACTTGCTTCTCATATTTTCCATTTTAAATTCCATGTTACTTTTAAAGGATTCACACATTACCTTGATTTACACCACGGAGAAGAGAGCCAATGATGTCCTTTAATGTCGGAGACAGTGCATTATTATTTATCATTAAATCCACCTTTTTTTTTCCCCTCCCCACCTTGTGAAACATTTGACAAATGCCTGGCTGGCTCCAAAGCAGGGCTGTGATTCCCCACACGGGGCACACCCTGGGAGTGAGGGGCAGCCTCCAAGGGTGGGGGTTTGCAGCTTTCTGCCTGTTTAATGCAGGATCTTGTGATGGTCATCCTTGCAAATCCCCCTGTCTTCCACAGCAGCTCACAGCTCAATCATGTGAACTTAAGTTACCGGTAGGAACTAGGGAACAAAATCTTTACACTAATGAGATTATTTGCATGAAATGTTATTTCAATAAGACAGCCTAGGGAAGGAGTCCGTTCACACTTGATTTTCCACATTTGTTATTAGATTTCTTGCCCAAAAGAACAATTTGGGGAAACAACTCCAAAGATGCAGTATTGGAACTGATGGTCAGTTCCAATGGAAAAAAAATGAATTTTTAACATAAAAGGAACTGGGGCAACAGAGACATTAAAAAGTGGTTGACTGGCAGCCTGTTTCATCCTCGTGTTCCAATGGAGCTCTACCATTCAAACCCCTGCCAAACAGGCAATTTTCTGGTGGAAAAGAGATGCATGGGCTCAGATTCTCCCTGAAAATGCCAACTACAATAGCAAAGATGTCTGTGCCCGCCTGCTTATGCGCATTCTTCTCTTCTAGGGTATTCAGAGCCTACTACTCACCACACAATTTCCTTTGTAGCAGCACTCAGAGAATACTGAAATGTTATTTAAAGCAAATTTGTTAAATTGGGTTCATGCGAGTTCAGCCTTAGGGGCAAAAGCAGTACTTTCAAACAGGAAGGCAAACTTTTACAATAAAACAAAAAGCACAAATATTCACTGAGTCTGGAGTTTCATTACGAAGTGTGAAGACAATTTATGGTTGAGAGTTTTGTATCAAAAGCAGATGAAACTTGGAAATTTCAAAAGAGTTTGGCCTCGCAGTTTTGGATTGATTCAAACTTCGAATTCAAAATGAAACTGGGAGATGTGAACTTA